>CAKNXH010070625.1:0-12029 GCA_932178445.1 Andricus quercusramuli | reverse complement strand
ATGCCTTTTTCGTTGAAATGACATTTCGATTAAATCGAGATTCGTTGAATTGCATACCTACCTACCATCATGTCATTTCATGCGTCATGTCATGTCATATGTCATGTCATGTCATTTCATGTGTCATGTAACGTCATGTATCATGTCATGTCATGTATCATATCATGTGTCATGTTATGTCATGTGTCATGACATATCATGTGTCATGTCAATTCATGTGACATGTCATGTGTCATGTCAATTCATGTGACATGTCATGTCATGTGACATATCATTTCATTCTATGTCCTAAAGGGTCCGTGCACCTCCTCTTGCGTACATGAAAAGTGACATTTGGTCCCATAGATGTGTGCGGGGTCCTTTGGCATTATTAGCTTCATTTTCGAAAATGTCCACCATGTTGGATTCACCATCTTAAATTTTGCAGACTTATCTTCAGATTCATGACCAACGATTTCAATAACCCTCACATCTCAAATTTGGCATAAATCGACTAAATTAAAAAAAATATATTTTATAAAAAATATTGATTTTTTCAGGTTAGAAACAGCCGAGGCACGTCAGCTTAATTGCGGAGGTGGATAGGATAGCCGGCAGGCAGGAGTGCCGACCATTAACCGCGAAATGATGTGAAACTCAATCCTCGCGGTTCGCGGCAGTGACGCCAACTTTGGCATGTTGAGCTACTGCGCCTGCCCGGCGCAGCGGCCCTCATTGGTCGCTGTTGGCGCGCGATTTAAACCGGGTATAATTAACAATTTTTGAAATTAAAGTATATTATTATTGTGAATTGCACATTAATATCAGAAATTACCTAATTTGTAATTTAAGGTTAGGAAAAATAATAATACGAAACCCTTTTCTATCGAAATATAAATTTATCTTTTGAATTCAAAGAAAATATGCTATTATTAACGAAATATACGCATGAGTATTTTTTTCTAACCTTACATCGCAAATTACGTAATTTCTGTTATTAATGTGCAATTTATAATAATTATCTACTTTAATTTCAATAATTGGTAATTATACCAGGTTTAAATTGCGCGCCAACAGCGACCAATGAGGGCCGCTGCGCCGGGCAAGCGCAGTAGCTCAACATGCCAAAGTTGGCGTCACTGGTTCGCGGCCAAAATAGCCCAATTCACGCGTCTCTCGCACTTAAGTAGCCCAAATTGCGACTTGTCGCAAATCAACGATTTCAGTCACGCACAGAACCTCTGAAGTAGCCCAGTTTGCGACTAATCGCGCGATCTGTTAACACTAATCCCATGGCAGATGAAAGCAGTGGATGAAAGTAGAAACTCATGAGCGTGAAAAAGACAAATAGATCTACCTGTCTCTCTCACTCTCATAAGTCACGCTTTCATTTGCCACGGGAGTCCACCATTAGAGTGGAGTCTCATGGCTCGAAGAAAGTTGTATGAAAAGAGATTAGGTCTCACTGATATGCATGTTTATACTGTTAGTTTTTTTAATCCGGAAAGAGATGTCCATTTCATTTTCGACTTCGAAACGGTTCCGAAACAACGAAGTGCGATCGAGTTCAAAACGATGGTTTCGAAATCTCTCTTTCTATCGTATGAGGAAGACAGAGATGATTTGATAGTTTCGAAACGATAAGTATAAAACGTCAGCGTAAAATAGAAACTCATGAGAGTGATAGTGACAAATAGATCTGTCAGTCTCTATTACTCTCATAAGCTTCTGCTTTTCGCTGACATTTTCTGCCCACATGGAATGGCACCTAGACTTGGCGTTCGAACACCATCGAACTCTCTCTGTCTAACTTCATACGATAGAAAGAGAGTTTTTGAAACCATCGCTTTAAATTCGATCGCACCTCGTTCTCTATCTTATATGGTAGAAAGACAGTGGCGCCCAGCCCTATGCATCGCCACCACTCTTTCTGTTCCCTTAGCATCCGGAGGGGTATCGTAGTTCACATGAATCCAACAGATGGCGTTCCGAACGCGTAGGCCCGTGTTTTCATTGTTATGTATAGCAAAAATACTAAAATTAATTTAAAACTTGATATTTTTCATAAGAATGAAAGAAGAACATAGTTGTCAGTAACAATAAGCGCAGCTGTAATTATTATTAATACAAAATTCATGAAAACATGTAATTTATTATTAGGAAAATTGAATATAAAGATGAGTATTTTGAAAACAGTTTGAATTGTATTCATATTTCTCTATTGTTTATTTTGCTGATGTAGTTAATTAATTTCATAAACAATTCTAATTGTTACGAATTTTAAACATTTATTGATATTGTTCAATTAATAATAGTAAAAATAATATTCAAACCTTAATAATTAGCCTTATAATACACTTTTTTATTATTTCCTCTAGAAATTTCATCTCTCTCTGAAGAATATACATTTATATATAATTTATTTATAATAAATTATATATAAATAAATTAATGTAAACATTGCATCAAAGTAATTTAGAATTGAAGAAAAGTTATTTATTGAATATATTATTGAAGACACTTATAACTATTGGAAAGAATAATTTATTAAAAAATGATTGACAAGATTAATGAGTGAAAAAAATATATTTATATCAATATATAAAAGAATTTCAATTTGAAACCATACAATTTTTGTAAGTAAAAAAATTAAAAATATTTTCATTTTCATTATAAATCGCTTAACAAATTAAACGTAAAAATATATATAATATACAGAGTGCACAATCTTCCCTTTTTTCTCAGTTTCTCCTTTTTTCTTGAAATTCCCCTTTTCTCCCATATTCTTAAAAAACTTCCCCTTTTCTCTTGAAATAAACGATATTTGAAAAAATACAATATCTGAAGTACCCCCATAACATTACAAAACATATGGAACTTTTTACATAAGTATTAGAAGGCGAACGCTTTGTATACGTACCTAACTTGAAAATGGAATATTCCAAATTTATCAACTGCAATGTAAAATTTAACGATTTTAAATTCAAAATATTTCCAATTGGTTAAAAAATGATGACGAATTTGTTATATTTACAGCTCTTACTAGTGAACAATATTAAAAAATCACGAAATTTAAAAATAAATGTTTTGTGCAGTAACAATTTCTTTGAAAATATTTTTTGTTTATAGAGTTCTACGCATACATTTAAAAAAAGTTAAATATGTCGAACTTAAAATTTATTCAGCTGGAACCAAAGAAACATTTTATCATTTTGCTTTTTCAGAAAAAAAAGTTTGGCACAAATAAAAAATATTTGATAAATTTTCAGAAATGCTTCTAAGTTTCAAAATATTTTGAATCTATTCAAACCCTCTGAAATTCCTAAAAATATTTTTAGCTGACTCGAATTTTTGTTGAAATTCTAAAAAATCATTCAAAATGTAATTCTTTTAAAGCTTCTAAATTTTTTGTTTGAAATCTTTTCAAAAATGTGCCTTCTTATAGAATCTTTTAAAGTTTAAAATTCTTTTTTAATCTCTTCGAATCTTCTAAATATTTCTTGAATTCACTCGATTCATAATTTTTTGATCTTACAACATTGAAAATTGAAACACTTTGCCTCAAAATCTTTTACGCTTTTTCGAAATTCGAGGAAATCTTTTGAAATCTTTTGCAATTTTCTCTTAAAGTTCATTTTCAAACTAAAAAATCATAAAAAATTTCCCCATATATCGTTTGAAAATTCTTTTTTAATCCTTTTAACACTTTTAAACCTTCTAATATTTTCAAATTGTACACATTTTTGTTCAATATTTTTGAAAATAAAATATTTTCAAAATAAATATTTTAAAACTTGGAAGCATTTCTGAACATTTATCAAATATTTTTTATTTCTGCAAAACTTTTTTTTCCAAAAAGCAAAATGATAAAATGTTTCTTTGTTTTCAGCTAAATAAATTGCAGGTGTGACATATTCAACTTTTTTTATATGTGTGCATAGGACTCAATAAAAAAAACATGTTTTTACACATTTTCAAAAAAATTATTACTGAACAAAAAATTAATTTTCAAATTTCGTAATTTTTCATTATTGTTTACGAGTTAAAGCTGTAAATATAATAACTTCGTCATAATTTTTGAACCAATATGAAATATTATCAATTTAAAATCGTTAAATTTTACATTGCAGATAATAAATTTGGAATATTCCATTTTTAAATTAGGTAGGTATATAAAATGTTCTCCTTCTAATACTTATTTAAAAAGTCCCATATATTTTGTAATGTTATTAGGGTACTTCAAATATTGTATTTTCAAATATCGTGTATTTCAAGAGAAAAGGGGAAGTTTTTCGAGAATAGGGGGAAAAAGGGGAATTTCAAGAAAAAAGGGAAAACCAAGAAAGAAAGGGAAGATTGTGCACTCTGTATATTATATATATTTTTACGTTCAATTTGTTAAGCGATTTATAATGAAAATGAAGATATTTTTAATTCGTTTACTTGAAAAATGGTATGACTTGAAATTGACATACTTTTATAAATTAATATAAATTTTTTTTCACTCATTAATCATATAATTTATCATAAATGAATTATCATAAATAAATTATGTATAAATATATATTTTTCAGATTGAGAGAGAGAGGAAATTTCTAGATGAATTAATGAAAAAAATTATATTATTAGGCTAATTATTAAGTTTTAAATATTATTTTCACTATTATAAATTAAATAATATCAATAAATGTTAAAAATTAATTAATTAAGCAATAGAGAAGTATGAATACAGTTCAAACTCTTTTTAAAATACTCATCTTTATATTCAATTTTCCTAATAATAAGTTACATGTTTTCATGAATTTTGTATTATTAATAATTACAGCTGCGCTTATTGTTACTGAAAACTATGTTCTTCTTCCATTCTTATAAGAAGTATCAAGTTTTAAATTAATTTTAGTATTTTTGCTATACATAACAATGCAAACACGGGCCTACGCGTTCGGAACGCCATCTGTTGGATTTATGTGAACTATGATACCCCTTCGGATGCTGAGAGAACAACTACCATATACACGTACACGGGCGATGCATAGGGCTGGTGGTGCTATCGACTTCAGGCATCATCCAAAAAGCTATGGTCCCGCCACTGGGGGGTACGAAATACGTTCAAGCCGCGTCTCGTACAGCGGAACACATATTGGTTACCATGACAATGCAGAGACGCTTTCCTAACTACGATTTAAATCTTTTCGTGTCATGATGTAGCCCAGCGTTTCTCAAACTTAGATACTTAAATATAGATAGTAGGGAGATTTTGCATATCGTTCCGTAACATACGGTAAACGCTAAAGTCACGTGATGACGTTTCTGCGCATGCTCTACGAGTATAGCGTTAACGTTTTCCGCTATCCGACGTTCGTTAGCGTATCGTTTAGCGTTTACCGCATCCTACGATACGCTACGCGAAATCTCCCTAATAATAATCTAGTTAATACCTGTTTTAATTCTCAAAGATACATAGTTTTACATATAATAGAAATTGTAAATTTGAAACTACTTATCCCTAAAGGACACTTGGGACCACTGAAAAACCACGGGCTTTCCGATTTTTTCAGATTGTCTCCATTCTTTTTCAAGTATTATTTCAAGTGAAGTGAAAAACCTAGTTTTCATCCAAATGAATTAATTTTCAACTAAAAATATAAATTTTCAAGGTAAAATGGAATAGATATATCTTCAGTTGAAAACATAATTTTCAAGTAAAAAGAAACGAATTTCGAACTAAAGAAATTTATTTGAATTACAATGATGAATTTTCTACCAAAAATATGAAATTTTTACCAAATAGTGGATTTTTCTATCCAAAAGATGAATTTTCTATCAACAAGAAAATTATTTTTCAACTACTTTGTTTTTCAATGGGAGAAATGAATTCTTAACATAATATGGAAAAGTTAAATTTTTTACTACACAGATAATTTTTCAATGGAACAGATTACATTTTTATCACAAAAGGTACATTTTGCACACAAAATTGAATAGTTTAAGTGAATTTTGCACTAAAATTATGAATCTTCAACTAAAAAAATTTAATTTTTAACCAAACACATGACTTTCAAACTAAAAATATAAATTTTCTACCAAAAAGAAAGGAGGACAATTTTCAGTTAGTAAAATAAATTTTCAACTAGAAAACAAACGAACGCTTCTGCTTGCCCAATCAAAATTGGCAAGCAGAAGCCCATCTATCAATTGTTTCGAAGGCGGCTGGTAATCTCGTGATTTTTTCGGCAAAATGAGTTTTAGGGAAAATGAAATTTCGGACAAGTGAATACCTACTAATTACCGCATACACATATATGGGCGATGCATAGGGCCATAGTGGTGGCACTCCCATGTATCGTTCTGAAGACTTGTGTTCAAAATCAACGCCATCTAGCTGTTTCCCCGGACATAATAAGTGAATAAACCTTCAAATCCCTAACAGCAATTGTTTCTAAACTCTGGTTTCCCCAAATTCTCGCAAATATTAAATTTCACTTAATTTCTTGCAAATAAACTTTCAAAATAATCAAAATTCATAAATTTAAAAAGATTTATATTTTTATAATTTTATTTTATTTATATTTTATATTTATTTATTTATTATATATATTATTTATTTTATATTTTATATTTTATATTTAATTATATTTTAGAATGATATTTCTTATTTCTCTAACGAAGAAATTTTTATCAACGATAAACTTTGCTTGATGAAAAAACTTCCTAATCTCTCAAAAAGACTTTTATACATATCCTTTTTAATTTATTTGCTACTGCTTCGAAATATAAAAACAACAAAGCAACCTCAAATAAAGCAAATGTTTTTTTTTTTAATTCGATACTTACCAATCAAATTTCATACAACAAGCCCAGTAGGCAAAACAATTAAGGATGTCCTAGTGACGTCTTCGGGACATCCGTGCGAGACGTCTTTTGGAAAATGACTTTTGGACACGGAAAAAAAAGTTCATTAAACTTTCTTGAAGCATTACAAGAGTCGGGGATGAGAGCGAACCTTGAACAAATTTTCTATATTCTGTATAACTTTCAAGATTTAATTTAGAACAAACCTAGAATAACTCTACAAGAATTCTGTAAACTGTATATTGAACTCCGATTTGAAAAAGTTTAATAAAATATATAGAGAAATTCATGAAAGAATGCTGAAAACTTTCGTAGAAATCACAATTGAGGTATTGAAAGTTTGTGATCACATAATTATAAGGTTTAGATACCTCAATTCAGTCAAATGTATAGAAAAATCCTTCAAAAAATGTTGAAAAATCTCATAGAAATTCGATTCGAAGTATTGAGTGTTTGTGAACTACTTCAATATAAGGTCTATAGACTTCAGTTCTTTAAAATGTAGCTGCGCAGTCGCTACTGTGCGCAGGCAGCGACTTTTCCGCATCGCTCCCGCGTGAAAAATAGTTATTTGTGATAAAAGTGCGTAAAATAGGTGATTGTGTGCGAGTGTGAATTTTGCAGCATTTACCAATCACCTACGCGCACGTGTATCACACGCTATTTTTTGCAACGCCCGTCCGAAAAAGTTGTCAGGAGGTGGTAACGAAAAATACTAATTTTATATTGCATAAAGTGGAGTAAAGAAATTACAAACAAAAAAATTTTCAATGTTTGAAAAAAATTGAAAAAAAAAATGTTTGACAAAAATGTTCTGAAAAAAAATTTGTGCAATAAAATGTTTGAAAAAAAATTTTTGAAAAAAAATTTTTGAAAAAAAATTTTGTGAAAAAAAATTTTGAAAAAAAAAAATTGTTGAAAAAAATTTTTTGGAAAAATTTTTTTGAAAAAATGTTGTCGTTTATGCTTTTTTTCCCCCCCCCCCCCGGGGGGGGGGGGCTACGAAACCCTAAAAACAAAACTTCAATCATTAAAACATTCGTTCAAGTTGAATGTAAATTTATTTCAAGAAGACACCAACACCAGTGTTTAAAGTTACCTATGCCAGTGTCTAAAGTACCTCAGGCACCATCTACATGCATGCAAACGTCAACTTTAGAGGTGGGTGTTGCAAAAAAGAATTCAAGTGTTAGAGAACGCGTTGAAAATTAGAGTATTAAGTTTGCCAATAACCCACACATCTCTAAATGGTAAATCCACTACCCGGGTGCACCAGAACGTGCACCAGGTCGTTCAGGACGTCATCTACGAGAACTTTTTTAGAATCTAAATTGTATCAATAGCCAAAATAACTACCAATGGTGAGTCGACGATCAGGATGCACCGGAACGTGCACCAGGTCGTTTGGCACGTATCCTACGAGAACTGCTTTAAAATTCAAATTGTGTCAACATCCAAAATAATTAACAGTGGTGAGTCGACGATCCGGGTGCACCGAGTCGCGCACCAGGTAGTTTAGCACGTATTCTAACTGATCTTTTTAGAAATTTGAATTGTTTCAACCACCAAATTAACTACCATCGACTCACCATTGTTAGTTATTTTGGCTATTGACACAATTTAAATTTTTGAAAAGTTCTTGTAGAGTACGCGCTAAGCGACCTGGTACACGTTCCGGTGCATCCTGATCGTCGACTCACCATTGGTAGTTCTTTTGGTAGATAAACCTCAAGATTTCTAAAGAAATCATCAAGTCAAGCTTCTTTCGATCGTTTTTTTATATTAAGAAAATATGAGAGAAAACAAAGTTTTCATATTTTTGTTTCGGTCTTACGATTCATTTAGAAAAAATTGAAAAACTAAATCCAGTCAAAATTCCTTTTTATTGACGTTTTGGCCCCATCTGTGGGCCTTCATCAGAAACAAACATCTTAAGGAATAATCGGAGTCAATCATAAATATACGTCGAAGCGAATGACAACATTTTAAAATGTTGTGAAGTTAGATATCATTCTGAAGTTTTAAAAATCTTTATGAAGTTTGTAAAAAAAGTATTGGGAAACTATAAACTCCAAGGCACTTTCCCAATATGTTCAAAAAGGTTCATATTTTGTAATTAAAATGCTGTGAAACAGCTAACAAACTGATGTTTTTTTACAAACTTCATGCTGATTTTCAAAACTTCAGAATGATCTGACTTTACAAAATTTTAAAATGTTGTCATTCGCTTCGACGTATATTTATGATTGACTTCGATTATTCTCTAAGATGTTTCTTTCTGATGAAGGCCCACAGATGAGGCCGAAACGTCAATAAAAAGGAATTTTGGCTCGATTTATTTTTTTAATTTTTTCTAAATGTATCGTAAGACCGAAATAAAAATATGAAAACTTTGTTTTCTCTCATATTTTCTCAATGGTAGTTAGTTTGACTATTGATACAATTTAGATTCTAAAAAAGTTCTCGTAGATGACGTCTTGAACGACCTGGTGCACGTTCCGGTGCACCCGGGTAGTGGACTTGCCATTTAGAGATGTGTCGGTTATTGTAAAACTTAAGATTTTAATTTTTAACGTTAAAAATTGAAATCGATTCAACTTTTCCCGTGTCATATCTTATTTAATCAATTCAAAAAAAAAAAAAAATAGATTTGGGAATTCAACTTTTAAAATTATTTTCAAAGCAAGCCTTCAATTTCATATAACTTATATAAACTTATTCTATATAGCTATATAACATCTTATTAATCTTGAACCTACTAGAATTTATAACCAAAAAAGAATTTGCGATTAAAAATTTGTTCGAAATTTAACATTTCCAAAATTTAAAAAATGTCAAAGATTCCGAAATTTGTAATTACCTGAATTTTAAACTAAATTTTCGAAATACGATATTCTTGAAATTACTAACATTATAAATATAAAACTCCAGAAATTTCAAATTTCCGAAATCATTAACCTAGAATTTTAGAATCACAAAAATTTGTCAAACAGCCCTGCACAGCTGTAGCTTATATTTTAGATTTCTTTTTTTATACTACAAGTTATGTTAGCTGCGAGGTTTTCTTAGGAGCTCCGAATGCGTGCGATTATTTGTGTAGTGATTGTTTGTGTAATAGTAAATAATTGTGTACTTAAATATGTGAACAAATATTAAAGCATAATGATAATAATAATGATATGAAAAATGATTTTTTTAGGCTAAAAATCGGCCATGATTTAAAAGTTAATATTTTTCTTATTTTATAGAAATTTGAATAAAAAATGTCAATATTTTTCTCATATTCGTGAAAAAATGATTATATGATTTCGCCAATATTTTTATTTGAGAAATATTTTTCTTATTTTTCAGAAACGGAAATGGAGACGCATACTTGCACTCGAAGTGCTGCGAACATATCAAAAAGCGTGGTACACACTGTCAAAAATAATATTAAATTTAATATACCCATGTGTATTAAAGTTAATATATCAATCATACGAAATCGCGATTAAGAGCGTGTATATTAAATTTCATGTACATTCATGTTATTCACTTACAAGAAAAATCAGATAATTCCATGTTACACAAATTCAAAATAAATTCAACATAAATTTTCGACTCTAAATAATAAAACATGATACTTTCTTCCAGATAATCAAAAATGTGACTGGATTTTAAGTCGAAAAGATCAATTAAGCGAACAAATAACATACCTAACCTACAATCAACTGTACTAGCATTACATTTCTACTATTTAGACTGGATTTTGGAAAAAGTTCCACCCGTAAGTCGCACTATCATTATAAATAACAATTCAGTCGACGAATTCTAGATTATTAATTTAATTGGCAATATTTGACAAGATTTAAAGAAATGAAAGCACTTTGAGTTCTCATGCACACTGCTATACCAGGGGGGTGCTTCCACTGTACTGCCCAATGTAAAAGATGTGTCATGAGAGTTGAAAACGGCCGTCGGCGGCGCCAGTAGTAACTTTGTTCTACAAAACCATGCAACACCATAGCAAAAAAGTATAAAAGTTACAAAATAAATATGAAAAACAATTCAAAATAATTTTTCCTTCATATAGTATAGAGTCATGTAGTAAATGAGACTTATGTACTTACTTATTATTTTGTTTAATGTAGGAAAAGCGGCATAATTGACATAATTCGAACCAAAAAAATTGCATGGATATTCGGAACTTATAAAAAATAATGAAAAAATAAATAACGAATACACAAATTTATGAAAAAAATTGTCGAAAATATACATTATCGGATTATGAAATTTCAAATATTTTAAATAACAACAAGATTCTTAATTGACAAAAAATAAAATCCCGAAAATAAAAATATCCGAAACTAAAATTGACCGACTTCGTGACCGAATTATAAAATTGCCGGATTGTACAATCAACGAATTATACAAATTGAATTAATAAATTATGAAATTATAAATAAAACAAACAATTTACTCAATAATTAATTAATTATTTTCGGCAAATTCAAATTTCAGGAATTGAAATATTCATGGGAATTTCACAATTCATTTATTTTATGATTCGTTCAGTTTTATAGTTCGTTAAGTTATATTTTCGGCATTTTCTCGTTAATTTGTGGTTTTGTTATTTATTTTTTTGTTATTCTGTATTGGCCCCGGATATTCAAACACTTTTATTAAAATGTAGTGACGAAGATCTAATTTTTTTATATTGCTGTTTTACAATATAATGCGACTATATAACAAATATAATTATTATATATATATATATATATATATATATATATATATATATTATGAACAAATAATAAGATACATCATGAAATATTATTTTCTATTACAAATAACGAACTCTCAAATGCGATATATATTTGAAGTCAAATAAACTTTGTAACGAAGCTAAAATATTCTAACATTTGTATAGTCACTCTTAAAGAAAGATATTGACGAATATGTTCATCTTTGGCAACGCTCAAATTAATTGAGAATTATTTTTCGAAGTCTTATAATAAATTGCGATTTAGAATCAGAATTTAGAATCGTGGGTGTGGTGGACCCACACTGGTAGTATTTATCCACCTAGAAACACTACCCGAATCGGGTAGTGAGGCAATGAACTTTCGAGTTCGAAATGCTAATCAATTTTTTTTTTTAGAATCAAATTTTAGTTTTTCAAATATTTCGCAAAGATTTCCAAAGATTTCAATGATTTT
>CAKNXH010070621.1:0-15922 GCA_932178445.1 Andricus quercusramuli | reverse complement strand
CGATAGGAGGTGTATGCCCCATGAACGTCAGTATCAATAAAGTCCCAATAATAATCATCTTGATGACATTTTTGCGAAAAGATGAAATATTCGTCTTCAATTGGAACTCAAGAGGAATATTGAGAAGCGGGTTATGGAATTTAAATAGAATAAATTAAAACTTAATTTCAATGTGGATGAGAATAAATTATGAATAAAATATGATTACAAATACTGAAGGGTTGTCAAGCTTCTCAAAAAGAAGATACTAATTGTCTGGCTCGAATTGTCCATTTCTACTTTCGCATCTACACTACTTTAACGATAGGAGGTGTATGCCCCTTTTCCAGTTATTTGTACCGAAATTGAGCTCCTATAGCCCCTTTTCCAGCTCCCCATATTTATAGAAGAAATGCGGCTATTCGTACAAATATTCCCTTTTCCATATCCTCCTATTCGTACCGACAAAATTCAGCTACTTTCAGGAATAGCCCCTTTTCCATCTCCCCCTATTCGTCACGAAAAAACGCTGCTATTCTTACAAAACTTTCTTTCCAAATAGCCCCATTTCTAGGTACTTCTATTCATACCGGAAAAATGCAGCTATTTGTACTGAAATTTTGATACGAATAGCCCATTTTCCAGCTCCCCTATTCATAGAAAAAAATGCGGCTATTTGCACAAATATCCCCTTTTCCAGCTCCCCCTATTCATACAATATTGTTATCAACCGAGTTTGACATTCAGTTCTCAGGATAAGATAGCAAAAGCAAGTTTAGAATGTAAACTGGCTGACTCTAAATGTCCACTTCTACTATGAGAATATAGCATGATTAACAATTAATAAGAACAGGTTGTATAAGTATGTAATAACAGAAAAATGGAAATTAGCTAAGTTTAAATGTTCCCTTCTACTGTGTGATTTTATATACCTTGAAAATTAATAACATTATATTGGTTAAATAATTGGAAAAAGATATTGAATTGCTAAATGTCCACTGCTACTCTGAAATTTGCTCTACTTCAACAATTCATAAAAAAAGGAATATATCAATATTTAGAGGAAAATTTAAATTGTCTGACTGTAAATTTCCGCTCCTACTGTGAAATATTCCGTACTTTAATAATGAATGAAAGCATATTCTATAAATAAATAGAGAAAAATATACAATGTCTGACTCGAAAAGTCCGCTTCCACTCTGACACTTGGTCTACTTTATCAATGAATAAAAATATATTTAAAAAATATATATAAAATTATTTAAAAATATGTATTGTATAAATTAACAGATATAAGCTCAGTATGACTGACTCTTAATTCCCATATCTACTTGAGATTTTGTCTACATTAATAATCAATAAAAAATATACTGTATAAATAATTAGAAGGAAATGTGAATAGTCTGACTCTGAATTTCCACTTCTACTATGATATGTTACGTACTTTAACAATAAATGAAAACAGATTATATGAATGAATAGAAAAAAATATACACTGTCTGAATAGAAATGTCCGAATCTACTCTAAAATTTGGTCCATTTCATTAACGAATAAAAATAAATAGCATTACTAATTAGAAGAAAATAAAATATTGCCTCAAACTATTTTATTATTAAATAATTTTATTTATTTTATTATTATTATCATTTATTATTATTATTAAACTATATTCGTATCAATCGAATTTGAATTTTAGTCCTTAGATTAAGGTAGCAGAAAGCAAACTGAGATTAGCTTCAAAGAAAGTTTAGATTATTTGATAAAAAAATTATTGAAAAATAAATTTTGGATACATTAAATGTGTAAGTACATGGCTGTGATTTTAGAGCCTCAGAATGTGATACAAATAATATGAAAAAATTGAAATAAACAAATGAATAAAAATATATAAGTATTCAGAGCAAAATATAACGTGTCTGTCTCAAAACGTCTACTTCTACTGTGGAATTTTATTTACTTTAAAAATGAATAATGATAAGTTGCGTAAGTAATTTGAGAGAAATGTCAACTGGCTGAATCTAAATGTCCACTTCTACTGTGTGATTTTCTCTGACTGGCGTCAATCACATTGGAAATTTCAACAGTTTCACTCGAAATACCAGTCGTAAAGGAACTAAAATTGAGTTTCGTTTTCATTTGAAAGTTAGTTCAAAAAAATTAAAATTCAACTTTTTGATTTTTGATTATAAGTTTATCATTTTCAGTAGAAAATTCATATATTTTCTCAAAAATTTGTCCTTTATCATCTTTTTAGGTCGAAAATTAATTTCTAACTTAAAATTGATGTTGAGAATACAAATTTTTGTTAAAAATGATTATTTTTCAATTGACAATGTAACTATTTTGTTGAAAATTCGTCCTCATTGGTACGATTTAACTTTTTTTGGTTCAGAATAAGAATGTTTTCTTGGTTAAAATATAAAATATTTGAAATATTATTGAGAATTTTTAGCAAAGTCGTTGACCTTTTAACAAAATAAGGCTTTTTCACCAAATTGTTGAATTTTATCCAAGTAGAATATGTTCTAACTAAAAAATTGAATTTTCTACTGAAAAAGATATAAATTCAACAGACAAGATTAGTTTTCTAAAAAGTGGATTAACTTTTAACCAAATAATTTGATTTTTAACCCAATAGTTGAATTTTAAACTGAAAAATATAAACTTACAATTAAGAATGTTTCAGTTAAATTTTCAGCTAAAAAAGTTAATTTTAAATTGGTAAAACCGAATTTTCAACAAAATAGTTTCATTTTCAACCCAATTATTTTCAACAGTAATCAAGAATCTTCAACACGAAAAATGAATTCTCAAAAAGGAGTTCAACTTTCAACCAAGTAACTAAGTTTTCAGAACAATAAAATTTGTATAACAAATAGGATATTCAACAAAAAAGTAAAATTTTTAATCAAGGAATGAATTTTTAACTGAGATGAAGAATCTTCAACTGGAATACTTAAATTTTCAATTCAAACAGAAAAACTTTCGAAAAAAAAACGATTTTCAACGATATGGTTAAATTTTCAAGCAACTAAATAAATTAGTTGATCAAATTAGTTGAACTTTCGATTCAAAAAGACAAATCTTGAGCAGAACAATGGAATTTCCAAAACTTAGTTTGTAAAATTCTTTAATTTTTCCCTGACCAATTTTTCATTTTCCCTGACCATTAATATTGAAAGACTGGAATATTACATTTGTGAAATTTTGATTCTAGAATCTTTTACAAGCGGAATAAAACAATTTCAAACGAAAATTAAAAAATTTCAATTTTATTTTGTTTGCTAGTGATTTGAAATTATATAAATTTCGTGACATTCATAAGATTTTTTTTCTGAATATCTGACTCTTTGCTTTTATAAAATGATCAATCTTCAACTGTTATACTTAGTGTTTTAATGAAAGCGATAAATTTACAAATAAAATTATGAATTTTCAATGGGAATACTTGAATTTCCAACGAAGAAGATACATTTTCAAATAAGAAGATTAATTTTCTCCAAAAAAAATACTTTTTTTCAACCAAATATATAAATTTTGAATGGACTAGTTGAATTTTTAACTAAAAAAGAAAATTTGTTAAGAAAATATTTGGATTTTGAATGAAAAGGACCAATTTTTAACTAAAAATAAAATAGTTGAATTTTCAGTTTAAAAAAATTAATTATCAACCAAAATGATTAATTCTCATCTAAAATAACGAATTTTCGATACAATTTAATTAGTTGATTTTTAATCCAAAAAGATGAATTTTCAACGAAGATGATGAATATTTAATTTGGATATTTGAATTTTTAACCAAAAAGATGAATTTGCAACTAAGAAGATTAATTTAATTGTAAAGTCAACCAAAAGAAAACTAAAAAAAAAAATATATACATTTTCAAACGAAGTGATGAATTTTCAACTAAAATGATGAATCTTCAACTAAAAATGTTGACTTTTGAACCAAAAAGCTGAATATTCAACCAAGAACATTAATTTTTAACTGAAAAAGATAATTTACGGAACAAAAATAGATGTTGAATTTTCAGTTGAAAAAAAAATAATTTTCAGTTGAAAAAAGGAATTTTCAGTTGAAAAAAGTAATTTTCAACTGAAGAGATGAACTATTCACTAAAGTGGTTGAATATTCATCTGGAATAATCACGTTGACAGTTTGAAACTAAACATTCAAAAAAAATGTCAACAAAATAGACAAGGTTTCAACTGTAATAATTAGATTCTCAGTAAAAAAAAAAAGAATTTTCGGCCAAGAAAAAAAAAAGAAATTTTAACAGAACCGCTTAGTTTTCAACTAAGGGGATGAATTTTCATTTGGATTGATGAAATTTCAACCAACAAAATTAATTTTTGGCAAACGAGTCAATCTTCTAAACAAATAATTGAATTTTCTTTAAAAAAAATCAATTCAACGGGAAAAATGTGGTACTTTATATTTAAATTAAAAAAGATTCTGATTTTTGATCAGAAAAAGTTTAATGAAGAAAAAAAAGACGACTTTTCAAGATGAGTTTAATTTTTAACAGTAACAGATTTTTCCATGAAGAAAGAGAAAATATTGCAAACAAACTAAACGATTGGTCTAGCAGATTATCAGAGTGGTTTTTATTTCAATTGAAGAAGATTCTAATTTTCAATCAAAAACAGTTCATTGCAAACAAAAAAGACGATTTTTCATGATGAGTTGAATTTTTAAGAATGGAAGATTTTTCCATCAAGAAGGAGAAAATATTGCAAACAAACTAACCGAGTGGTCTAGCGGATTACCAGAGTGGTTTATATTTCAATTGAAGAAGATTCTAATTTTCAATCAAAAACAGTTCAATGCAAACAAAAAAGACGACTTTTCAACATATGAGTGGAATTTTTAACAATGAAAGGTTTTTCTATCAAGGAGGAGAAAATATTGCAAACTAACTAACCGAGTGGTCTAGCGGATTTCCAGCTAACAAAAATGACGACTTTTCAACATGAGTTGAATTTTTAAGAACGAAAAATTTTTCTATCAAGAAAGAGAACATATTGCAAACCAATCGAGTGGTCTAGCGTATCACCAGAGTGGTTTATATTTAAATTGAAGAAGATTCTAATTTTCAATCAAAAACAGTTCAATGCAAACAAAAAAGACGACTTTTCAACATGAGTTGAATTTTCAAGAACGAAAGATTTTTCTATCAAGAAAGAGAAAATATTGCAAACTAACCGAGTGGTCTAGCGAATTACCAGAGTAGTTTCTCTTTCAATTGAAGAAGATGGTAATTTTTGATTAAAAACAGTTGAATGCAAACAAAAAAGACGACTTCTCAACATGAGTTGAATTTTTAACAGTGAAAGATTTTTCTATCAAGGAAGAGAAAATATTGCTAACCAACCGAGTGGTCTAACGGATTACCAGATTGGTTTATATTTAAACTGAGGAAGATTCTAATTTTCAATCAAAAACAGTTCAATGCAAACAAAAAAGACGACTTTTCAACATGAGTTGAATTTTTGATAACGAAAGATTTTTCTATCAAGAAAGAGAAAATATTGCAAACTAACCGAGTGGTCTAGCAGATTATCAGAGTCGTTTGTATTTCAATTGAAGGAGATTCTGATTTTTAATCAAAAACAGTTGAATGCAAACAAAAAAGACGACTTTTCAACATGAGTTGAATTTTTAACACTGAAAGATTTTTCTATCAAGAAGGAGAAAATATTGCAAACTAACTAACCGAGTGGTCTAGCGGATTACCAGAGTGGTTTATATTTCAATTGAGGAAGATTCCAATTTTTAATCAAAAACAGTTCGATGCAAACAAAAAAGACGATTCTTTAGCATGAGTTGAATTTTTAATAACGAAAGATTTTTCTATCAAGAAAGAGAACATATTGCAAACTAACCGAGTGGTCTAGCGGATTACCAGAGTAGTTTATATTTCAATTGAAGAAGATTCTAATTTTTATTCAAAAAAAGTTGAATGCAATCAAAGACGACTTTTCAACATGAGTTGAATTTTCAACAACGAAATATTTCTTTATCAAGAAAGAGAAAATATTGCAAACTAACAGATCTAGCGGATTACCAGATTGGTTTCCCCCTCGTTTGTAGTAAAGCATCCAATTAGAAAAAGCTTTTATGAAACTTGTGAAACATCCTATTGAATCGAACAATAAATATTCATCTGACTCAAAAAAAATTTCATTAGCTGTTTTCACAACAAGATGAACACGTTGCCACTTGTCTAACTCGCGGCTTGGCATTGCGTACTTTCGAAAGGTCTCTTCACGAATACCGTGCATGTTGGGCTTCGAACGTGCTATAAAGTACGCTCTAATTCATTTGATTGTCTCTCGAACCGATAATTTTTGCCTGACGTATGCGTACAGAATACAAGGTAAAACTACAACCCCTTCACTTGGACACCTTCCACTAGATCTGAGCCTGCCTAGCGAGTGTGATAAGTATACTGCAGCTGATCGCAACAGCACCAGGAGAAATGCCTACTTGCTTCGAAACTAGGAATTTATTCGATACTGGAACTGATTACATTAATTCGATACTCCTACTCTGCAGCAAACCACAAATTATTCGATTTGTCTTAACGAAGTTTCCTCAGAGATAATTAAAACCAGAGATTTATTACCGACTTGTAATATTCATTTATTTAATTCCAGAGATAAACAAAACTAATTAAGTACTGGATAAATTGTTTCTGTTTTACACAAAGATTATATCACTCTCAGGCATTCTGTGTGGTCAGTTTATTATTTTATTTATTCGTTAGGAGCGAATCAAGAATTTCAATTATTAGAGACTCAAACTTTTAGCCATTAATTTCCAGCACAGAATTCTTGGATTTTGACAATTGATACTTTGATGATTTTTTTTATTCTAGGTACTTTATTTACTAAATTTTCTTTTTGAATATATTTATTATTGTTTTTTATAAATGAAGAAATTGGTTCGAATTTCAACCAAGAAGCGCTTTTTGATTTTGAATCAAAAACAGTTGAATCGAACTAAAAAAAAAATTTCCATCAAAACGGTTGAATGCTCTACCAAAACGGATTTATTTTCCACCAAGGGTTGACTTTTAAACCCAAAATTATGACATTTCTACCAAAAGAGATGAATTTTCCAACAAAAAAAGACGAATTTTCAACTAGAGTCGTATTTTCAACCTCGAAAGATTTTTCAGTCAATTAAGAAAAAGAATTTCATCAAAAATATTGAATTCTCTAGCCATGAAAACGAGTATCCCACAAAACAAATCAATTTTTCAGAAAATAATGATTTTCAACAAGAAAATATTGAATTACAGAAAGAAAGTTAATTTTAAAGGAAAGAGTCGAACCTTCAACCAAGTAGTTGAATCATCAACCCAATAGTTAAATTTTATTTATGAATTTAATCAACTTTTAAGAGTAAAGTTCAACTATCAACAAAGAAATTTCATTTTTGACCTAAAAAGATAAATTTTCAACAAAAAATGTAATGGTTGATATTTTTACAAAAAAAAATATTTTCAAGTTAAATCGAAACAAGTTAAATTCAAAAAATACATGAATTTTCAACCAGGAATATTAATTTTCTACTAGAAAAGATAAATTCTCAACAGAAGAGAAAATACTTTAATTTTTAGTTAAACAAATTAATTTCCAAGCCCAAACAAATTTTCAGCAAAATTGTTAAACTTTTAACCAAAGAAATGAATCTTTAACTGGAAATAATGTATATTCAAACAAATACATTGTTTTTAACAAAGTAGTTTAATTTTTTACCAAACTGTTTAATTTTCGAGAGGAAAGTACAAATTATCTTTGGAAAGGATGAATTTTCTACCCCAAAATGGGAATTTTAAAAAAAAAGCTAATTTTCAACCAAAACAGGTTAATTTCTGATTGGAGAGTTGCATTCTTAAAAAATAATATGAAATTTCTTATAAAAAGCTTAGTTTTTGCCAAAAAATGGAATACTTCCATTTCTAGTCAAAAAAATTATTATTGAATCAAAAAGACTAACTAAATATCGGAATTTTTCAACCAAAAATAAAATAGTTAAATTTTCAGTGAAAAATAAATTTCTAATCAAAAAGATAAATTTGTAAAGAAAACAATTAATGCCCTGCCAAAGAAGATTAATTTTTAACAAAATACATGAATTTTAAACTAAATATTGCAGACTTTCAACAATAAATCGAATAGTCAAATTTTTAGTTAGGCAAATGAAATTTCAAAAAAAAAAAAAAAGAAAAAAACGACAGCAGTTGAATTTTAAACCCCAAAATGTGAATTAAAAAAAGTGTATCTAAAATTTGAATATTGAAAAATGTAAATTTTTGCCAAGAAATTGAGTGGGTAAATTTTCAGTTAAAAAAAATTGAATTTTCAATCGAAAAACCTAAACTGTAACCAAAAAATAAATTTTCAGCCAAAAAGATGAATTTTCATCGAATAGGATTAAATTTATATGAAGAAAGATTAAATTTTTTTTAAATAAATGAATTTTCCACTGAAGATTGGAATTTGATGAGGAATTTTCAAACAAATAGTTGAATTGAAAAAAAAGATAGATTTTCAACAATGAATAAAATGGTTAAATTTTCAGTTCAGAAAATAAATTTTAAAATAAAAAAGGAAAACTTGAAAAATTGTTAAATTTTCATTCAGATAAATAAATTTTAAATTAGAGTGAGAAAGCTTCAACTGAAAAAAATATCTTTAAAAACGCAGTTCAATTGTTTTTTTCCTAGTAAAAAATAATTATTTTTCAAAGAAAGTTAAAATAATAGAAAATTTTGTTTAATGCTGTTAGTGTTTTTTGTCGAAAATTTTCATTTTAAATATTTTTTTTTCGGATTTCAAAGAAGTTAAACAAATTTTGAACAATTTTAGGTTATGTTAGCGCATTTTACAGGAAATCTGTAAAGATTTCAAAGAAGATTTATAATCAAAAAGACTAATCTTTAACCAAAGAAATTAATTTCTAACCAAAAAAATAAATTTTTCACTAAAATTAATTTAAAAAGAAAGTGAAAAACGAATTTTCAAAAAAAAAAAAAGGTGAATTTTTAACCAAAAAAAAAAATTTTGGATTGAAGTGGTGAATCTTCAAATAAAAAAATGAATTTTCAATCAAAAAACCTCAGTTTCAATGAAAAGAATGAATTTCCAGCCAAAAAGTTGAATTTTCAACGAAATGGATTAAATTTCTACCAAAAAAATTTTTTTTTTCTAAATACATGAATTTTCCACTAAATATTGGAATTTTACAAGGAATTTTCAACCAAATAGTTAAATTTTTAAATAAAAATTGTACATTTCTAACAATCAATAAAATGATTAAATTTTCAGTTGAGAAAATAAATTCTCAGCTAAAAAAAATTAATTTTCAACGAAATTGTTAAATTTTCAACCAAATAAATCTTTAATTAAAATGATGAATCTTCATCTAGAAAAAAGTATCTTAAAGAACGCAGAAAATATTCACATAGAAAATAAGATTTACGAGATTTAGATTTGAAAAAATTTTAACAATTCTGAACGACTTTTAAAATTAAAATATCAATTTTCATCAATTTCAACAAATGTTTTTTGCTTCTTCTTCTATTATTTTGGATAACTGATACTATAAAATATAAATTTTTCGTAATAATATAAAACTCATAATATAATTTGAAAATTGCTTGGGTTAAAAAATTAATCATCGCACGCGTTTTTTTTTTGTCAATTTCAAGTTTGATTGATTTATCAATTTTTTTTCTTCAATTTTGATTGATTTCTAAACTATTCTTTTCAATTTGACCACTTTAAGGTAATAACTCCTTGATTATACAATTTGAATTTGTGCAGTTTTGAAAATATTTTTTGGAAAAATATTGTTCAATTGAAAAAAATATTCATCTGGCGGGGGCTCTCACTTTAATAATAATAAAAATAAAATAAAAATAATAAATAATAAAAAAAATAATAAACAAATAATAAACAAATAATAATAAAAAAATAAAATAACTAAAATAATAATAAACTTTAATAATTTAAATATTTACCGTTTCCTAGAAAATTCTTAACCTTTGATAAAACCGAAAATTAAATTATTCATAAAGAATTCGCAGTTTGTGTTCGTATCTATTATGCGAAATTATGTATCTTACAATTGCAAGAAAAATTGTCGGAAAAGTAATTATATTTCTTTTCTAAACCTAAAACATCACATTCATGAGAAAATAAGAATGTCTCATAATTATGTGAAATGGAAATGTCACACGGTTTTAGTGAAGCAAAAGTAGATATTAAATATGCAATAAATTACAATTTATGTTTCTTGCATACTGTAAAACCTAATAATTAAAGCAACGGGTGCAATGAAGGTTTAGATTATATCTTAACATCATAAAGCCTGAACTTTGAATGCACGTAACGCCTCAATATAATCAAGTGAATGAGGTTTTAATGGTCAGTAGTAACGGTTAGTTCAAGTGGAACCTGTAAACAGTGGTCAGACATTAAAATAAAAAAAGCCACTAGATGTGGAAGTTAAATCGTATTTTACAATTCGACAGTTTGCAAGATCATAAAGCACATTTCCCTGATAACGTGAAGAAAGAGTCGTAAATTTTCTTGAAAATTTCAAGATTAGGTTAAAATATTTTCATAGTAATTAGTCTGGTTCTAGGGCACTTTTTAAAAATGGAATGAATTTATTAATGTCATGCCCACAATTATCTTAGGATAATTTGCAACTCCAATTATAATACCATAAAATTTGTATAAGCTATAGGGCCTCGTTCCTAATATTTTTTTCTTTTGTTGCTTGCATTTAGTCTAATTAGACTGTAAATAATTTCTTTAGGGACCGTACTTAAATTTACCTTTTTTTTTAATTTGTCTTTTTGTGTTGAAAATTTATTTTTGTGAGAAAAATTGCTTCTTGCTTGAAATTTATATTTGGGAGTTGAAAAGTCCAGCTATAAACTTTTTTGGATGAAAATTTAACTATTTTTTCGATTTTTTTTTTCCATTTAGAAATTCATCAGTTTATCTTTCTAGTTATGAATTTTATAATTTTTTTAAAAATTCAGAAATTTGGTTAAAAAGTAATCGATCTGGTTGAAATTACAACTATTTTCATAGAAAATTTACTTTCTGTTTAAAATTCATATTTATGTTACAAAAAGTTAAATCAAATCTTTTTTTGATGAAAATTGAACTATTTTTTTTGAAAATGTGTCTTCTTAATTCAAAAATTTATATATTTTATTAGAAATTTCATCTTTCTTGTATGAAGATGCAACTGTTTGGTCAAAATTCAACTTTTTTTTCAAATTCATCCTTTTTGGTTGAAAATTTACATATTTTTTTGTAATTTGTCTTTTTGTGTTGAAAATTTAAGTATTTTTATGAAAAAATTACTTTTTGCTCGAAATTTATATTTGGAAGTGGAAAAGTCCAACTATAAACTTTTTTGGATGAAAATTGAACTATTTTTTCGATTATTTTTTCCCCATTTAGAAATTCATCAGTTTTAGTAGAAATTTCATATTTCTTGTATAAAAATGCAACTGATTAATTAAAAATTCAATAATTTTGTGAAAAAGTAATAATTTTTAATCGGAAATTCAACTGTTTTGTTCAAAATTCGTCTTTTTGGGTTGAAAATTCAACTATTTTCGTAGAAAGTATACTTTTTGTTTAAAATTCATATTTTGTTGTTGAAATTTCCAATTAAATATTTTTTGGATAAAAATTCAAATACTTTTTAAAAAAATTTGCTCTAATTTAACAGTTCATTTATTTAAGTAAAATTTACCCTTTTTGGTTAAAAATGCAACTTTTCGGTTGAAAAATTGACAATTTTTTTTTAAAGTCATCCTTTTTGACAAAAAATTCAACCATTTCGTGGAAAATTTACTATTTGTTTCAAATTCACATTTTGGTATTGAAAAGTCCACTGATATCTTTTTTGGATGAAAATTTAAATATTTTATTGAAAATTCATTTTTTGGATTTGAAAATTCATCTGTTTTATTGTAATATTTTTATAACATTTTTATTTGTTCAAATTGACTTTCTACCTAAAGAGTTAGATATTTAACAAAATACACGAATTAAAAAAAATGGTGCATTTCCAACAACATAATTTTCTTCACCTAAATAGTAGAATTTTCCAGCGAAATATTTGTATTTTCCACCCTACCAACAACAAAAAAAACAAGTTTCAAACAAAATAGTTAAATTTTCAACCAAAAATATGAATTTTTAAAAAATATAAAAGTTACTATCAAACCAAATAAAATTGTTAAATTTCTAACAATATAGATGAATTATTAATCAAAATAGATTGATACTCAGAAAAAAAATATTAGATATTATTTTAACGAAAAAAGATTTTGAGTAAAATCAAAGACAGTTGAATTCATTAAGAAAAAAAAATTGATTTACAAAATAGTTCAACTTTCAGCCAAAATGAATTAGATTAGAATTAGATGAACCGAAAAAAAAATTTCCAATAAATTATCGAATTTTCAAACAAAAAAATACGAATGTCTTACAAAGCAGTTGCATTTTCAAATCAAAAACATGAATTTCCAATAAAAAAGTTACTTTTCAACCAAATAAAATATGTGGTTGAATTTTCAACAAAATTCATGAATTTTCAACCAAAAAAGATTAATTTTTAACGAAAAATATAATAGTTTATATTATTTCAATCCAAAAAGCTTTTGATTGAAATAAAAAACGATAAATTTTGAATAAAAAAAAAAAAATTTGTACAGAGAAAAAAAAATGCCGACTGAATTGTTGAATTTTCAACCCAAAATAGATTATACATTTTTAACAAAAGATACAAATTTTGAAACGAAAAAGTCAATTTTGTACCAAGAAAGAAAAAAACACAAGTAACAAAGTAACTAAAATTAAAGTTCCAAGTTACTGAGAAAATCGTAACTAAGTTAAGGTTTAAGTTACTTTTGAAAAAAAGTAACAAAGTTACCCTGAAAGTCACAAATGACGTAACTTTTTAGTAACTTAGTTACTTCTACCAAGTCAGACATTTTAACTTTTTCTCTGATTATTTATAGAGTGTTTATTAATTTTTAAAGTAGAGAAAATCTCACAGTAGAAGTTGATACTCAAAGTCAGACAGTTTATTTTTCAATTTCAATTAATTTTTTAATATTTTTTTAAAATTTTGATTGATTTTAAAACTAAGTTTTTTTAAATCTGACTACTTCAAAATTATAACTCCTTGATTTTTGAATTTTAATTATTCCCAACTTACTGCAAAAATTGTAACTAAATTACGTGACAAGTTACTTTTCAAAAATAACAATGTTACCCCAAAAGTCACAAATAAAGTAACTTTTTAGCAACCTAGTTAATAATAGTAAGTCAGACATTTCTAATTTTTCTATAATTATTTATAGAATGTGTTTTTCTTCACTTTTAAAGTAAAGAAAATCGCAAGTAGAAATGGACAATCAGAGTCAGACAGTTTGCATTACCACTGGCCCTAAGTAGGATATTCTGTACGGAAGCTTATTAAAATTGGAATTAAATAAAAATTATTTAACTTCCTCTTAACCTATGTTTGAGCCATAAATAAGCCGTTTCCGTTTTGTTTCTTTGAATATCCTTGGATATAATGCAATTATTTTCACTCGAGTCCATGAGGACGCTATGTCTGACGTTGTTACAAAGTCGCACAATTCTATCATTGAAACTTAGGCATTCATAGTAATAAAAGGACCAATTAGGTATAAAGTGCCTTAACAAGTAATTACTTTCAGACGTACTTCGGCGCCTGTTTACTTTTAATTGCGGTTAAGGTGACGGCTTAATTACAGACGTTGATACTACTCAAGTTATTTATGATTCTGATACAGTACTTCTAATCAAATTTCTTTAAGAATCGCTGAATGAGGTTCTATATCACGAAAAGTGAATAATCACTGTAGGGTCATACTATTATTTAGTCTCGAAATAGTCTTAGCCGGATTTCTAATTTTCTTCACACTTTAGAAGATTTTCTAATTCATTTTTATAAATCATTTCCTTCAATTTTGATGGATTTTATGTTCCAGCTTAGCATCTGGTGGTGATAAAATTTACATGGTTGTAGGTAATTAAATGAAATTACTGTATGCACGTTCGTGGAATACTCAAATGCGAAATTGTGGAGCGAAATTGGCATTAAATGGAAAGAATGAAAAGTCCATTAGCACCATTTCGAGACATTTTATAAGATAATAAAATTGAGAGCCCCTGGGTTGTTGTAAATTACTTGGAATGAAAATAAAACTTGTTTGGTACAGAAGGAAATTTTTAATTGATTTCAAGAATGACTACTTTTATTGCAGGTAATCTTAGTGAAGAATGTATAGTTCCTGTACTTCCTGGCATCTTCGATTTCGTTCAAATTTCGACCAAAAGTTGAAAGTAAACAAAGCAATTCTAAAAAAAAATAATAATAATAGTGGATATTTTCACCGAAAAATATTTTTATTTTCAATGAGAGACTGTTAAATTAAATCATAGAATACACATTTTCGAAAAAAGAGTTGTATTTTCAACCATTTTCCATTCAATTGAGAAAAAAAATTATCAAAAATCTTGAGCTTTAGGTCATAGAGACGAATTTGAGAAAAAAATTTAATTTACAACCAAAAAATATGCATTTTCTACCAAAATAATTGAATTTTCGACTAAGAAAAAAAAACAAGTTTTTAACAAAATAAGTGACCTTAAAAAAAAAGAATTGTTAACAAAATTTCTCAAATTTTTAACCAAAGAAATTAAGTTTCAACAAAATAGATGAATTTTCGGCGAAAAAAAAAATCAACAAAATAGAATAGTTTTAAGTCAGAGAAATAAGTTTTTAACCAAATAGAATGAATTTTTAACGAAATAGTTTGATTTTTAACCAATACAATTCAATGTCTACAAAAACAAAAAAATTCGACGAAAAATGGAAGATTGCAATTTTCAGTTAAAAAAAACTAATTTTCAACAAAAAAAATTAAATTTCAACCCAAAAGTTAACTTTGTTACCAAAAAAGACAAATTTTCAACAAAGTAGATGAATTTTCAACTGAAAAAAAACAAACATTTCAACAAAAATAGAATTGTTCCTTTTTCAGTTGAAGAAACAATTTCTCAAGCAAATAAAATAAATTTGCAACGAAATAGTTAAATTTTCAACCAAACAAATGGATTTTTTTCAACCTAAAAATTTAATTATCTATCAGAAAAAAATAATTTTGAACAAGATGCATGAATTTTCAAACAAGTAGTTGAATTTTCAACTGAAGAAGATCGAAGCTAAACCAAACATGGAATAGTTGAATTTTTATTTGAAAAAATGTTAACAAAATAGTTGAATTGTGAACAACAACGAAAAAAGATTTTAAACTAAAATTATGAGTCTTCGACCAAAAAAATTAATTTTTAACAAAGCAGTTCCACTTTCAACTAAGCAGTTGAATTTTGAACCAAAAAAGGTTTTCCGAATTCCAAAAATTTGATCGAATAGTTATATAAGAATAAAAACCTTGGGGTGTTAATGTCGCAGTAGAAAGGGTTTGTTCTGGTAAGCCACAGCATACTGCATTCTAATCTTGATTTCTGCTTTTAGCAATTGAAGTGTTTGAATATTTCATTAATTTAAAATAAAGGGTGTTATTTTTTAAATAAATTTATTAATTGTTGTACTTTGGTATGTTCTTATTTCAATATGTTTAGTATTCTTCAATTATTATAAAAAAATGTGACATTTATCAAATGAAATTTTATAGTTAAAATTGTAAACAAAAATTTAATCTAATTTTGATGAGAAACAATAGTTTTTAATTTTCTTGAGTTACAATCTATTTTAATTTTAGTCAATTATGTTAAATTTAGTAGAATCTTGTTAAACTTCGTAAAATTCTAGTGAATCTTCTTGAATTATCTAAAATT
>CAKNXH010070620.1:0-16099 GCA_932178445.1 Andricus quercusramuli | reverse complement strand
CGATAGGAGGTGTATGCCCCATGAACGTCAGTATCAATAAAGTCCCAATAATAATCATCTTGATGACATTTTTGCGAAAAGATGAAATATTCGTCTTCAATTGGAACTCAAGAGGAATATTGAGAAGCGGGTTATGGAATTTAAATAGAATAAATTAAAACTTAATTTCAATGTGGATGAGAATAAATTATGAATAAAATATGATAAAAAATACTGAAGGGTTGTCAAGCTTTTCAAAAAGAAGATACTAATTGTCTGGCTCGAATTGTCCATTTCTACTTTCGCATCTACACTACTTTAACGATAGGAGGTGTATGCCCCTTTTCCAGTTATTTGTACCGAAATTGAGCTCCTATAGCCCCTTTTCCAGCTCCCCATATTTATAGAAGAAATGCGGCTATTCGTACGAATATTCCCTTCTCCATATCCTCCTATTCCTACCGACAAAATTCAGCTACTTTTAGGAATAACCCCTTTTCCATCTCCCCCTATTCGCAATGAAAAAACGCTGCTATTTTTAGAAAAATTTCTTTCCAAATAGCCCCATTTCTAGGTACTTCTATTCATACCGGAAAAATGCAGCTATTTGTACTGAAATTTTGATACGAATAGCCCATTTTCCAGCTCCCCTATTCATAGAAAAAAATGCGGCTATTTGCACAAATATCCCCTTTTCCGGCTCCCCCTATTCATACAATATTGTTATCAACCGAGTTTGACATTCAGTTCTCAGGATAAGATAGCAAAAGCAAGTTTAGAATGTAAACTGGCTGACTCTAAATGTCCACTTCTACTATGAGAATATAGCATGATTAACAATTAATAAGAACAGGTTGTATAAGTATGTAATAACAGAAAAATGGAAATTAGCTAAGTTTAAATGTTCCCTTCTACTGTGTGATTTTATATACCTTGAAAATTAATAACATTATATTGGTTAAATAATTGGAGAAAAATATTGAATTGCTAAATGTCCACTTCTACTCTGAAAGTTGCTCTACTTCAACAATTTTTAAAAAAAGGAATATATCAATATTTAGAGGAAAATTTAAATTGTCTGACTGTAAATTTCCGCTCCTACTGTGAAATATTCCGTACTTTAATAATGAATGAAAGCATATTCTATAAATAAATAGAGAAAAATGTACAATGTCTGACTCGAAAAGTCCGCTTCCACTCTGACACTTGGTCTACTTTATCAATGAATAAAAATATATTTAAAAAATATATATAAAATTATTTAAAAATATGTATTGTATAAATTAACAGATATAAGCTCAGTATGACTGACTCTTAATTCCCATATCTACTTGAGATTTTGTCTACATTAATAATCAATAAAAAATATACTGTATAAATAATTAGAAGGAAATGTGAATAGTCTGA
This sequence comes from Andricus quercusramuli, assembly GCA_932178445.1. NCBI lineage: Eukaryota > Metazoa > Arthropoda > Insecta > Hymenoptera > Cynipidae > Andricus > Andricus quercusramuli. The sequence continues at coordinate 14,713 of CAKNXH010070620.1, read as the reverse complement.
CTCTGAACTTCCACTTCGACTATGATATGTTACGTACTTTAACAATAAATGAAAACAGATTATATGAATGAATAGAAAAAAATATACACTGTCTGACTAGAAATGTCCGAATCTACTCTAAAATTTGGTCCATTTCATTAACGAATAAAAATAAATAGCATTACTAATTAGAGAAAAATAAAATATTGCCGATTTGAAATGTTCACTTCTACTTCGAGATTAGGTTCAAAAAAAGTTTAGCTTATTTGATAAAAAAATAATTAAAAAATAAATTTTCAATCCATCAAATATGTAAATACATGGCTGTGATTTTAAAGCCTCAGAATGTGATACAAACAATATGAAAAAATTGAAATAAACAAATGAATAAAAATATATAAGTATTCAGAGCAAAATATAACGTGTCTGTCTCAAAACGTCTACTTCTACTGTGGAATTTTATTTACTTTAAAAATGAATAATGATAAGTTGCGTAAGTAATTTGAGAGAAATGTCAACTGGCTGAATCTAAATGTCCACTTCTACTGTGTGATTTTCTCTGACTGGCGTCAATCACATTGGAAATTTCAACAGTTTCACTCGAAATACCAGTCGTAAAGGAACTAAAATTGAGTTTCGTTTTCATTTGAAAGTTAGTTCAAAAAAATTAAAATTCAACTTTTTGATTTTTGATTATAAGTTTATCATTTTCAGTAGAAAATTCATATATTTTCTCAAAAATTTGTCCTTTATCATCTTTTTAGGTCAAAAATTAATTTCTAACTTAAAATTGATGTTGAGAATACAAATTTTTGTTAAAAATGATTATTTTTCAATTGACAATGTAACTATTTTGTTGAAAATTCGTCCTCATTGGTACGATTTAACTTTTTTTGGTTCAGAATAAGAATGTTTTCTTGGTTAAAATATAAAATATTTGAAATATTATTGAGAATTTTTAGCAAAGTCGTTGACCTTTTAACAAAATAAGGCTTTTTCACCAAATTGTTGAATTTTATCCAAGTAGAATATGTTCTAACTAAAAAATTGAATTTTCTACTGAAAAAGATATAAATTCAACAGACAAGATTAGTTTTCTAAAAAGTGGATTAACTTTTAACCAAATAATTTGATTTTTAACCCAATAGTTGAATTTTAAACTGAAAAATATAAACTTACAATTAAGAATGTTTCAGTTAAATTTTCAGCTAAAAAAGTTAATTTTAAATTGGTAAAACCGAATTTTCAACAAAATAGTTTCATTTTCAACCCAATTATTTTCAACAGTAATCAAGAATCTTCAACACGAAAAATGAATTCTCAAAAAGGAGTTCAACTTTCAACCAAGTAACTAAGTTTTCAGAACAATAAAATTTGTATAACAAATAGGATATTCAACAAAAAAGTAAAATTTTTAATCAAGGAATGAATTTTTAACTGAGATGAAGAATCTTCAACTGGAATACTTAAATTTTCAATTCAAACAGAAAAACTTTCGAAAAAAAAACGATTTTCAACGATATGGTTAAATTTTCAAGCAACTAAATAAATTAGTTGATCAAATTAGTTGAACTTTCGATTCAAAAAGACAAATCTTGAGCAGAACAATGGAATTTCCAAAACTTAGTTTGTAAAATTCTTTAATTTTTCCCTGACCAATTTTTCATTTTCCCTGACCATTAATATTGAAAGACTGGAATATTACATTTGTGAAATTTTGATTCTAGAATCTTTTACAAGCGGAATAAAACAATTTCAAACGAAAATTAAAAAATTTCAATTTTATTTTGTTTGCTAGTGATTTGAAATTATATAAATTTCGTGACATTCATAAGATTTTTTTTCTGAATATCTGACTCTTTGCTTTTATAAAATGATCAATCTTCAACTGTTATACTTAGTGTTTTAATGAAAGCGATAAATTTACAAATAAAATTATGAATTTTCAATGGGAATACTTGAATTTCCAACGAAGAAGATACATTTTCAAATAAGAAGATTAATTTTCTCCAAAAAAAATACTTTTTTTCAACCAAATATATAAATTTTGAATGGACTAGTTGAATTTTTAACTAAAAAAGAAAATTTGTTAAGAAAATATTTGGATTTTGAATGAAAAGGACCAATTTTTAACTAAAAATAAAATAGTTGAATTTTCAGTTTAAAAAAATTAATTATCAACCAAAATGATTAATTCTCATCTAAAATAACGAATTTTCGATACAATTTAATTAGTTGATTTTTAATCCAAAAAGATGAATTTTCAACGAAGATGATGAATATTTAATTTGGATATTTGAATTTTTAACCAAAAAGATGAATTTGCAACTAAGAAGATTAATTTAATTGTAAAGTCAACCAAAAGAAAACTAAAAAAAAAAATATATACATTTTCAAACGAAGTGATGAATTTTCAACTAAAATGATGAATCTTCAACTAAAAATGTTGACTTTTGAACCAAAAAGCTGAATATTCAACCAAGAACATGAATTTTGAACTAAAAAAGATAATTTACCGAACAAAAATTCATACGTTGAATTTTCAATTGAAAAAAAAAATAATTTGCAGTGGAAAAAAGTAATTTCCAGTTGAAAAAAGTAATTTTCAGTTGAAAAAAGTAATTTTCAGTTGAAAAAAGTAATTTTCAGTTGAAAAAAGTAATTTTCAGTTGAAAAAAGGAATTTTCAGTTGAAAAAAGTAATTTTCAACTGAAGAGATGAACTATTCACTAAAGTGGTTGAATATTCATCTGGAATAATCACGTTGACAGTTTGAAACTAAACATTCAAAAAAAATGTCAACAAAATAGACAAGGTTTCAACTGTAATAATTATATTCTCAGTAAAAAAAAAAAGAATTTTCGGCCAAGAAAAAAAAAGAAATTTTAACAGAACCGCTTAGTTTTCAACTAAGGGGATGAATTTTCATTTGGATTGATGAAATTTCAACCAACAAAATTAATTTTTGGCAAACGAGTCAATCTTCTAAACAAATAATTGAATTTTCTTTAAAAAAAATCAATTCAACGGGAAAAATGTGGTACTTTATATTTAAATTAAAAAAGATTCTGATTTTTGATCAGAAAAAGTTTAATGAAGAAAAAAAAGACGACTTTTCAAGATGAGTTTAATTTTTAACAGTAACAGATTTTTCCATGAAGAAAGAGAAAATATTGCAAACAAACTAAACGATTGGTCTAGCAGATTATCAGAGTGGTTTTTATTTCAATTGAAGAAGATTCTAATTTTCAATCAAAAACAGTTCATTGCAAACAAAAAAGACGATTTTTCATGATGAGTTGAATTTTTAAGAATGGAAGATTTTTCCATCAAGAAGGAGAAAATATTGCAAACAAACTAACCGAGTGGTCTAGCGGATTACCAGAGTGGTTTATATTTCAATTGAAGAAGATTCTAATTTTCAATCAAAAACAGTTCAATGCAAACAAAAAAGACGACTTTTCAACATATGAGTGGAATTTTTAACAATGAAAGGTTTTTCTATCAAGGAGGAGAAAATATTGCAAACTAACTAACCGAGTGGTCTAGCGGATTTCCAGCTAACAAAAATGACGACTTTTCAACATGAGTTGAATTTTTAAGAACGAAAAATTTTTCTATCAAGAAAGAGAACATATTGCAAACCAATCGAGTGGTCTAGCGTATCACCAGAGTGGTTTATATTTAAATTGAAGAAGATTCTAATTTTCAATCAAAAACAGTTCAATGCAAACAAAAAAGACGACTTTTCAACATGAGTTGAATTTTCAAGAACGAAAGATTTTTCTATCAAGAAAGAGAAAATATTGCAAACTAACCGAGTGGTCTAGCGAATTACCAGAGTAGTTTCTCTTTCAATTGAAGAAGATGGTAATTTTTGATTAAAAACAGTTGAATGCAAACAAAAAAGACGACTTCTCAACATGAGTTGAATTTTTAACAGTGAAAGATTTTTCTATCAAGGAAGAGAAAATATTGCTAACCAACCGAGTGGTCTAACGGATTACCAGATTGGTTTATATTTAAACTGAGGAAGATTCTAATTTTCAATCAAAAACAGTTCAATGCAAACAAAAAAGACGACTTTTCAACATGAGTTGAATTTTTGATAACGAAAGATTTTTCTATCAAGAAAGAGAAAATATTGCAAACTAACCGAGTGGTCTAGCAGATTATCAGAGTCGTTTGTATTTCAATTGAAGGAGATTCTGATTTTTAATCAAAAACAGTTGAATGCAAACAAAAAAGACGACTTTTCAACATGAGTTGAATTTTTAACACTGAAAGATTTTTCTATCAAGAAGGAGAAAATATTGCAAACTAACTAACCGAGTGGTCTAGCGGATTACCAGAGTGGTTTATATTTCAATTGAGGAAGATTCCAATTTTTAATCAAAAACAGTTCGATGCAAACAAAAAAGACGATTCTTTAGCATGAGTTGAATTTTTAATAACGAAAGATTTTTCTATCAAGAAAGAGAACATATTGCAAACTAACCGAGTGGTCTAGCGGATTACCAGAGTAGTTTATATTTCAATTGAAGAAGATTCTAATTTTTATTCAAAAAAAGTTGAATGCAATCAAAGACGACTTTTCAACATGAGTTGAATTTTCAACAACGAAATATTTCTTTATCAAGAAAGAGAAAATATTGCAAACTAACAGATCTAGCGGATTACCAGATTGGTTTCCCCCTCGTTTGTAGTAAAGCATCCAATTAGAAAAAGCTTTTATGAAACTTGTGAAACATCCTATTGAATCGAACAATAAATATTCATCTGACTCAAAAAAAATTTCATTAGCTGTTTTCACAACAAGATGAACACGTTGCCACTTGTCTAACTCGCGGCTTGGCATTGCGTACTTTCGAAAGGTCTCTTCACGAATACCGTGCATGTTGGGCTTCGAACGTGCTATAAAGTACGCTCTAATTCATTTGATTGTCTCTCGAACCGATAATTTTTGCCTGACGTATGCGTACAGAATACAAGGTAAAACTACAACCCCTTCACTTGGACACCTTCCACTAGATCTGAGCCTGCCTAGCGAGTGTGATAAGTATACTGCAGCTGATCGCAACAGCACCAGGAGAAATGCCTACTTGCTTCGAAACTAGGAATTTATTCGATACTGGAACTGATTACATTAATTCGATACTCCTACTCTGCAGCAAACCACAAATTATTCGATTTGTCTTAACGAAGTTTCCTCAGAGATAATTAAAACCAGAGATTTATTACCGACTTGTAATATTCATTTATTTAATTCCAGAGATAAACAAAACTAATTAAGTACTGGATAAATTGTTTCTGTTTTACACAAAGATTATATCACTCTCAGGCATTCTGTGTGGTCAGTTTATTATTTTATTTATTCGTTAGGAGCGAATCAAGAATTTCAATTATTAGAGACTCAAACTTTTAGCCATTAATTTCCAGCACAGAATTCTTGGATTTTGACAATTGATACTTTGATGATTTTTTTTATTCTAGGTACTTTATTTACTAAATTTTCTTTTTGAATATATTTATTATTGTTTTTTATAAATGAAGAAATTGGTTCGAATTTCAACCAAGAAGCGCTTTTTGATTTTGAATCAAAAACAGTTGAATCGAACTAAAAAAAAAATTTCCATCAAAACGGTTGAATGCTCTACCAAAACGGATTTATTTTCCACCAAGGGTTGACTTTTAAACCCAAAATTATGACATTTCTACCAAAAGAGATGAATTTTCCAACAAAAAAAGACGAATTTTCAACTAGAGTCGTATTTTCAACCTCGAAAGATTTTTCAGTCAATTAAGAAAAAGAATTTCATCAAAAATATTGAATTCTCTAGCCATGAAAACGAGTATCCCACAAAACAAATCAATTTTTCAGAAAATAATGATTTTCAACAAGAAAATATTGAATTACAGAAAGAAAGTTAATTTTAAAGGAAAGAGTCGAACCTTCAACCAAGTAGTTGAATCATCAACCCAATAGTTAAATTTTATTTATGAATTTAATCAACTTTTAAGAGTAAAGTTCAACTATCAACAAAGAAATTTCATTTTTGACCTAAAAAGATAAATTTTCAACAAAAAATGTAATGGTTGATATTTTTACAAAAAAAAATATTTTCAAGTTAAATCGAAACAAGTTAAATTCAAAAAATACATGAATTTTCAACCAGGAATATTAATTTTCTACTAGAAAAGATAAATTCTCAACAGAAGAGAAAATACTTTAATTTTTAGTTAAACAAATTAATTTCCAAGCCCAAACAAATTTTCAGCAAAATTGTTAAACTTTTAACCAAAGAAATGAATCTTTAACTGGAAATAATGTATATTCAAACAAATACATTGTTTTTAACAAAGTAGTTTAATTTTTTACCAAACTGTTTAATTTTCGAGAGGAAAGTACAAATTATCTTTGGAAAGGATGAATTTTCTACCCCAAAATGGGAATTTTAAAAAAAAAGCTAATTTTCAACCAAAACAGGTTAATTTCTGATTGGAGAGTTGCATTCTTAAAAAATAATATGAAATTTCTTATAAAAAGCTTAGTTTTTGCCAAAAAATGGAATACTTCCATTTCTAGTCAAAAAAATTATTATTGAATCAAAAAGACTAACTAAATATCGGAATTTTTCAACCAAAAATAAAATAGTTGAATTTTCAGTGAAAAATGAATTTCGAACCAAAAAGATAAATTTGTAAAGAAAACAATTAATGCCCTGCCAAAGAAGATTAATTTTTAACAAAATACATGAATTTTAAACTAAATATTGCAGACTTTCAACAATAAATCGAATAGTCAAATTTTTAGTTAGGCAAATGAAATTTCAAAAAAAAAAAAAAAGAAAAAAACGACAGCAGTTGAATTTTAAACCCCAAAATGTGAATTAAAAAAAGTGTATCTAAAATTTGAATATTGAAAAATGTAAATTTTTGCCAAGAAATTGAGTGGGTAAATTTTCAGTTAAAAAAAATTGAATTTTCAATCGAAAAACCTAAACTGTAACCAAAAAATAAATTTTCAGCCAAAAAGATGAATTTTCATCGAATAGGATTAAATTTATATGAAGAAAGATTAAATTTTTTTTAAATAAATGAATTTTCCACTGAAGATTGGAATTTGATGAGGAATTTTCAAACAAATAGTTGAATTGAAAAAAAAGATAGATTTTCAACAATGAATAAAATGGTTAAATTTTCAGTTCAGAAAATAAATTTTAAAATAAAAAAGGAAAACTTGAAAAATTGTTAAATTTTCATTCAGATAAATAAATTTTAAATTAGAGTGAGAAAGCTTCAACTGAAAAAAATATCTTTAAAAACGCAGTTCAATTGTTTTTTTCCTAGTAAAAAATAATTATTTTTCAAAGAAAGTTAAAATAATAGAAAATTTTGTTTAATGCTGTTAGTGTTTTTTGTCGAAAATTTTCATTTTAAATATTTTTTTTTCGGATTTCAAAGAAGTTAAACAAATTTTGAACAATTTTAGGTTATGTTAGCGCATTTTACAGGAAATCTGTAAAGATTTCAAAGAAGATTTATAATCAAAAAGACTAATCTTTAACCAAAGAAATTAATTTCTAACCAAAAAAATAAATTTTTCACTAAAATTAATTTAAAAAGAAAGTGAAAAACGAATTTTCAAAAAAAAAAAACGGTGAATTTTTAACCAAATAAATAAATTTTGGATTGAAGTGGTGAATCTTCTAAAAAAAAAAATGAATTTTCAATCAAAAAACCTCAGTTTCAATCAAAAGAATGAATTTCCAGCCAAAAAGTTGAATTTTCAACGAAATGGATTAAATTTCTACCAAAAAAATTTTTTTTTTCTAAATACATGAATTTTCCACTAAATATTGGAATTTTACAAGGAATTTTCAACCAAATAGTTAAATTTTTAAATAAAAATTGTACATTTCTAACAATCAATAAAATGATTAAATTTTCAGTTGAGAAAATAAATTCTCAGCTAAAAAAAATTAATTTTCAACGAAATTGTTAAATTTTCAACCAAATAAATCTTTAATTAAAATGATGAATCTTCATCTAGAAAAAAGTATCTTAAAGAACGCAGAAAATATTCACATAGAAAATAAGATTTACGAGATTTAGATTTGAAAAAATTTTAACAATTCTGAACGACTTTTAAAATTAAAATATCAATTTTCATCAATTTCAACAAATGTTTTTTGCTTCTTCTTCTATTATTTTGGATAACTGATACTATAAAATATAAATTTTTCGTAATAATATAAAACTCATAATATAATTTGAAAATTGCTTGGGTTAAAAAATTAATCATCGCACGCGTTTTTTTTTTGTCAATTTCAAGTTTGATTGATTTATCAATTTTTTTTCTTCAATTTTGATTGATTTCTAAACTATTCTTTTCAATTTGACCACTTTAAGGTAATAACTCCTTGATTATACAATTTGAATTTGTGCAGTTTTGAAAATATTTTTTGGAAAAATATTGTTCAATTGAAAAAAATATTCATCTGGCGGGGGCTCTCACTTTAATAATAATAAAAATAAAATAAAAATAATAAATAATAAAAAAAATAATAAACAAATAATAAACAAATAATAATAAAAAAATAAAATAACTAAAATAATAATAAACTTTAATAATTTAAATATTTACCGTTTCCTAGAAAATTCTTAACCTTTGATAAAACCGAAAATTAAATTATTCATAAAGAATTCGCAGTTTGTGTTCGTATCTATTATGCGAAATTATGTATCTTACAATTGCAAGAAAAATTGTCGGAAAAGTAATTATATTTCTTTTCTAAACCTAAAACATCACATTCATGAGAAAATAAGAATGTCTCATAATTATGTGAAATGGAAATGTCACACGGTTTTAGTGAAGCAAAAGTAGATATTAAATATGCAATAAATTACAATTTATGTTTCTTGCATACTGTAAAACCTAATAATTAAAGCAACGGGTGCAATGAAGGTTTAGATTATATCTTAACATCATAAAGCCTGAACTTTGAATGCACGTAACGCCTCAATATAATCAAGTGAATGAGGTTTTAATGATCAGTAGTAACGGTTAGTTCAAGTGGAACCTGTAAACAGTGGTCAGACATTAAAATAAAAAAAGCCACTAGATGTGGAAGTTAAATCGTATTTTACAATTCGACAGTTTGCAAGATCATAAAGCACATTTCCCTGATAACGTGAAGAAAGAGTCGTAAATTTTCTTGAAAATTTCAAGATTAGGTTAAAATATTTTCATAGTAATTAGTCTGGTTCTAGGACACTTTTTAAAAATGGAATGAATTTATTAATGTCATGCCCACAATTATCTTAGGATAATTTGCAACTCCAATTATAATACCATAAAATTTGTATAAGCTATAGGGCCTCGTTCCTAATATTTTTTTCTTTTGTTGCTTGCATTTAGTCTAATTAGACTGTAAATAATTTCTTTAGGGACCGTACTTAAATTTACCTTTTTTTTTAATTTGTCTTTTTGTATTGAAAATTTATTTTTGTGAGAAAAATTGCTTCTTGCTTGAAATTTATATTTGGGAGTTGAGAAGTCCAGCTATTCACTTTTTTGGATGAAAATTTAACTATTTTTTCGATTTTTTTTTCCATTTAGAAATTCATCAGTTTATCTTTCTAGTTATGAATTTTATAATTTTTTTAAAAATTCAGAAATTTGGTTAAAAAGTAATCGATCTGGTTGAAATTACAACTATTTTCATAGAAAATTTACTTTCTGTTTAAAATTCATATTTATGTTACAAAAAGTTAAATCAAATCTTTTTTTGATGAAAATTGAACTATTTTTTTTGAAAATGTGTCTTCTTAATTCAAAAATTTATATATTTTATTAGAAATTTCATCTTTCTTGTATGAAGATGCAACTGTTTGGTCAAAATTCAACTTTTTTTTCAAATTCATCCTTTTTGGTTGAAAATTTACATATTTTTTTGTAATTTGTCTTTTTGTGTTGAAAATTTAAGTATTTTTATGAAAAAATTACTTTTTGCTCGAAATTTATATTTGGAAGTGGAAAAGTCCAACTATAAACTTTTTTGGATGAAAATTGAACTATTTTTTCGATTATTTTTTTCCCATTTAGAAATTCATCAGTTTTAGTAGAAATTTCATATTTCTTGTATAAAAATGCAACTGATTAATTAAAAATTCAATAATTTTGTGAAAAAGTAATAATTTTTAATCGGAAATTCAACTGTTTTGTTCAAAATTCGTCTTTTTGGGTTGAAAATTCAACTATTTTCGTAGAAAGTATACTTTTTGTTTAAAATTCATATTTTGTTGTTGAAATTTCCAATTAAATATTTTTTGGATAAAAATTCAAATACTTTTTAAAAAAATTCGCTCTAATTTAACAGTTCATTTATTTAAGTAAAATTTACCCTTTTTGGTTAAAAATGCAACTTTTCGGTTGAAAAATTGACAATTTTTTTTTAAAGTCATCCTTTTTGACAAAAAATTCAACCATTTCGTGGAAAATTTACTATTTGTTTCAAATTCACATTTTGGTATTGAAAAGTCCACTGATATCTTTTTTGGATGAAAATTTAAATATTTTATTGAAAATTCATTTTTTGGATTTGAAAATTCATCTGTTTTATTGTAATATTTTTATAACATTTTTATTTGTTCAAATTGACTTTCTACCTAAATAGTCAGATATTTGACAAAATACACGAATGAAAAAAAAAATCGTAAATTTCCAACAACATAATTTTTTTCAACCAAATAGTAGAATTTCCAGCGAAATATTTGTATTTTCCACCCTACCAACAAATAAAAAACAAGTTTCAAAAAAAATGTTAAATTTTCAACCAAAAATATGAATTTTCAAATAAAATTATGAATCTTCAACCAAACAAAGGAATTTTTAACAAATTAGATCAACTTTCAGCAAAGTAGTTAAATTTTCAACAATAAAAAAAAAAATTTTTAATAAGTGAAACCACTGCAGACATTTTTTTACCAGAAGAAATTACTTTCTAACCAAAATCAATACTTTTCTAAAAAGAATTGAATTTTTAAACATATAAAAGTTACTATCAAACCAAATAAAATTGTTAAATTTCTAACAATATAGATGAATTATTAATCAAAATAGATTGATACTCAGAAAAAAAATATTAGATATTATTTTAACGAAAAAAGATTTTGAGTAAAATCAAAGACAGTTGAATTCATTAAGAAAAGAGAATTAATTTACAAAATAGTTCAACTTTCAGCCAAAATGAATTAGATTTTGAACCGAAAAAAAAATTTCCAATAAATTATCGAATTTTCAAACAAAAAAATACGAATGTCTTACAAAGCAGTTGCATTTTCAAATCAAAAACATGAATTTCCAATAAAAAAGTTACTTTTCAACCAAATAAAATATGTGGTTGAATTTTCAACAAAATTCATGAATTTTCAACCAAAAAAGATTAATTTTTAACGAAAAATATAATAGTTTATATTATTTCAATCCAAAAAGCTTTTGATTGAAATAAAAAACGATAAATTTTGAATAAAAAAAAAAAAATTTGTACAGAGAAAAAAAAATGCCGACTGAATTGTTGAATTTTCAACCCAAAATAGATTATACATTTTTAACAAAAGATACAAATTTTGAAACGAAAAAGTCAATTTTGTACCAAGAAAGAAAAAAACACAAGTAACAAAGTAACTAAAATTAAAGTTCCAAGTTACTGAGAAAATCGTAACTAAGTTAAGGTTTAAGTTACTTTTGAAAAAAAGTAACAAAGTTACCCTGAAAGTCACAAATGACGTAACTTTTTAGTAACTTAGTTACTTCTACCAAGTCAGACATTTTAACTTTTTCTCTGATTATTTATAGAGTGTTTATTAATTTTTAAAGTAGAGAAAATCTCACAGTAGAAGTTGATACTCAAAGTCAGACAGTTTATTTTTCAATTTCAATTAATTTTTTAATATTTTTTTAAAATTTTGATTGATTTCAAAACTAAATTTTTTAAATCTGGCTACTTCAAAGTTGTAACTCCTTGATTTTTGAATTTTAATTATTCCCAACTTACTGCAAAAATTGTAACTAAATTACGTGACAAGTTACTTTTCAAAAATAACAATGTTACCCCAAAAGTCACAAATAAAGTAACTTTTTAGCAACCTAGTTAATAATAGTAAGTCAGACATTTCTAATTTTTCTATAATTATTTATAGAATGTGTTTTTCTTCACTTTTAAAGTAAAGAAAATCGCAAGTAGAAATGGACAATCAGAGTCAGACAGTTTGCATTACCACTGGCCCTAAGTAGGATATTCTGTACGGAAGCTTATTAAAATTGGAATTAAATAAAAATTATTTAACTTCCTCTTAACCTATGTTTGAGCCATAAATAAGCCGTTTCCGTTTTGTTTCTTTGAATATCCTTGGATATAATGCAATTATTTTCACTCGAGTCCATGAGGACGCTATGTCTGACGTTGTTACAAAGTCGCACAATTCTATCATTGAAACTTAGGCATTCATAGTAATAAAAGGACCAATTAGGTATAAAGTGCCTTAACAAGTAATTACTTTCAGACGTACTTCGGCGCCTGTTTACTTTTAATTGCGGTTAAGGTGACGGCTTAATTACAGACGTTGATACTACTCAAGTTATTTATGATTCTGATACAGTACTTCTAATCAAATTTCTTTAAGAATCGCTGAATGAGGTTCTATATCACGAAAAGTGAATAATCACTGTAGGGTCATACTATTATTTAGTCTCGAAATAGTCTTAGCCGGATTTCTAATTTTCTTCACACTTTAGAAGATTTTCTAATTCATTTTTATAAATCATTTCCTTCAATTTTGATGGATTTTATGTTCCAGCTTAGCATCTGGTGGTGATAAAATTTACATGGTTGTAGGTAATTAAATGAAATTACTGTATGCACGTTCGTGGAATACTCAAATGCGAAATTGTGGAGCGAAATTGGCATTAAATGGAAAGAATGAAAAGTCCATTAGCACCATTTCGAGACATTTTATAAGATAATAAAATTGAGAGCCCCTGGGTTGTTGTAAATTACTTGGAATGAAAATAAAACTTGTTTGGTACAGAAGGAAATTTTTAATTGATTTCAAGAATGACTACTTTTATTGCAGGTAATCTTAGTGAAGAATGTATAGTTCCTGTACTTCCTGGCATCTTCGATTTCGTTCAAATTTCGACCAAAAGTTGAAAGTAAACAAAGCAATTCTAAAAAAAAATAATAATAATAGTGGATATTTTCACCGAAAAATATTTTTATTTTCAATGAGAGACTGTTAAATTAAATCATAGAATACACATTTTCGAAAAAAGAGTTGTATTTTCAACCATTTTCCATTCAATTGAGAAAAAAAATTATCAAAAATCTTGAGCTTTAGGTCATAGAGACGAATTTGAGAAAAAAATTTAATTTACAACCAAAAAATATGCATTTTCTACCAAAATAATTGAATTTTCGACTAAGAAAAAAAAACAAGTTTTTAACAAAATAAGTGACCTTAAAAAAAAAGAATTGTTAACAAAATTTCTCAAATTTTTAACCAAAGAAATTAAGTTTCAACAAAATAGATGAATTTTCGGCGAAAAAAAAAATCAACAAAATAGAATAGTTTTAAGTCAGAGAAATAAGTTTTTAACCAAATAGAATGAATTTTTAACGAAATAGTTTGATTTTTAACCAATACAATTCAATGTCTACAAAAACAAAAAAATTCGACGAAAAATGGAAGATTGCAATTTTCAGTTAAAAAAAACTAATTTTCAACAAAAAAAATTAAATTTCAACCCAAAAGTTAACTTTGTTACCAAAAAAGACAAATTTTCAACAAAGTAGATGAATTTTCAACTGAAAAAAAACAAACATTTCAACAAAAATAGAATTGTTCCTTTTTCAGTTGAAGAAACAATTTCTCAAGCAAATAAAATAAATTTGCAACGAAATAGTTAAATTTTCAACCAAACAAATGGATTTTTTTCAACCTAAAAATTTAATTATCTATCAGAAAAAAATAATTTTGAACAAGATGCATGAATTTTCAAACAAGTAGTTGAATTTTCAACTGAAGAAGATCGAAGCTAAACCAAACATGGAATAGTTGAATTTTTATTTGAAAAAATGTTAACAAAATAGTTGAATTGTGAACAACAACGAAAAAAGATTTTAAACTAAAATTATGAGTCTTCGACCAAAAAAATTAATTTTTAACAAAGCAGTTCCACTTTCAACTAAGCAGTTGAATTTTGAACCAAAAAAGGTTTTCCGAATTCCAAAAATTTGATCGAATAGTTATATAAGAATAAAAACCTTGGGGTGTTAATGTCGCAGTAGAAAGGGTTTGTTCTGGTAAGCCACAGCATACTGCATTCTAATCTTGATTTCTGCTTTTAGCAATTGAAGTGTTTGAATATTTCATTAATTTAAAATAAAGGGTGTTATTTTTTAAATAAATTTATTAATTGTTGTACTTTGGTATGTTCTTATTTCAATATGTTTAGTATTCTTCAATTATTATAAAAAAATGTGACATTTATCAAATGAAATTTTATAGTTAAAATTGTAAACAAAAATTTAATCTAATTTTGATGAGAAACAATAGTTTTTAATTTTCTTGAGTTACAATCTATTTTAATTTTAGTCAATTATGTTAAATTTAGTAGAATCTTCTTAAACTTCGTAAAATTCTAGTGAATCTTCTTGAATTATCTAAAATT
>CAKNXH010070619.1:0-13538 GCA_932178445.1 Andricus quercusramuli | reverse complement strand
TTTTCAAAATTCATAGTTGAAGATTAGTTTTTTTATTGAAAATTTAATTAATTCATTTTTTCGAGACAATTAATTTTTTTCAAATAAAAATTTGATCTTTCTTTTATCAAAAATGCAAAAATTAGCTTTTTTGTCTGCGGTTAAAATATAACTTTTTCTTAAAAATGAACTTTTTCCTCGAGAATTGAACAGCTGAAGATTCAGAATTTTATTCAAAGATTAATTTCTTTAGTTGAAAATTTAACTATTTCGTTGAAAATTATTTCTTATTTTTTGGTTGAAAATTAATTTTTTTATGCGAAAATTGAACTATTTCACCATTTCTTACAAATTTTTCTTTATTAGTAGATAATTAATTTTGCTATTTGAAAATAAATATATTTTGTTGAAAATTCGTATTTTTCTTGGTTAAATTCAAACTGTTTTCAGGAAATCTTTTTTTTTGTTGAATATTAAAATTTTAACCGAAAGTATAACTTTTCGATTAAAAAGTTAACTACTGGGTTAAATATTCAACTATTTGCTTGAAAATCAAATTTTTTGTTGAAAATTTAACAATTTAGTGAAAAATAAACTGTTGGGTAGAAAAGACTGTATTATAGAAATTTGTCTTTTTTTATAAAAATTAATTTCATTGCTTCAAAATTCAACTTTTTTTTTTTTATTGAAGAATTATCTTTTCGGTTCAAAATTCGTACGCTATGCTTGAAAACTAAACTTATTTAAATTTAACTATTTGAAATATAACTGAATCATTTTGCCAAATTTTTGGTTGAACTACTTTGTTGAACATTTTTTAAAAATATTCACCTCTTTTGTTGAAAAATTCAACTTTTTTGTTAAAAATTATTTTTAATTTTTGGTTGAAAATTATGTTTTTTATCCGAAAAGTTAACTATTCCATTTTTTGTTAAAAATTTCTCCTAATCAAGCCAAAATCACTTCTCATATTACCTTTTATTTTATTTTTATGGAAGATCGTATTCAACTTTCTAATATCATTTTACTCTATATTTCATACATTTAATGAGGTATATTTCAAGATGGCTTTCTGTTTTTGCTAGTCTACTGATTTCTACAAAGAATAATAAAAATGAGAATAAAAAATTATATTTTTTTAGATGAACGATACAAGATCTCGACTGATATTTCCGACAGAAAATGCAGAGTTGATTCTGACTCTCGCTTTCTCTAACTCTCTGAATTTTCAGTGATATCACTTGGAAATGAAGCACCTACGCTTTGGTCTTTCAAACGAAATAATTGTATTTTTAAGAAAAAAAAATGATTGTTCACCCAAAAAATATGGATTTTCTACTAAAAAAATTTATTTTCAAGCAAAAATTTAATAGTTGATATATCAACCAAGAAAAAATTTGTTAAAAAACCAAAAATCAATTAAAAAATAAAATTCAATTGAAAATGCTGAATTTTTTAGATAAACAGTCAACATTTCCACAAAACAGTTTAATTTTTAACCAAATGGATAAATTTTCAACAAAAAAATGATTCCTTAACTAAAAATAATAATTTTCTACTAAACCAGATAAATTGTTGAATTTTCAAGCCAAACAGACCATATTTCTACAAAACAGTTAAATTTTTAACGGAAAAAAGAAATTTTTAACAAAAAAGTATTATTTTTAGCCAAAAATATTATTTTTTCACTAAGAAATATGAATTGCTAAATTTTCAAGCCAAAAAGATAATATTTCTACAAAATAATTAAATTTTCAACGAATGAATTGAATTATTAACAAAAAAAATTATTTTTAGCTAGAAATGTTAATTTTCCACAAAAAGAGGTAAATTATTGAATTTTTTAACCAAAAAGACAAGTTGAATTTTTAACGCAATAATTGAATTTTCAACGAAAAAAATTATATTCAGCTGAAAATATCAATTTTCTACTAAAATTATCAATTGTTGAATTTTCAAGCCAAAAAAACAAAATTTCTGCAAACCACTTGAATTTTTAACGAAATAATTGAATTATCAATGATAAAGATTTTTTTTTTTCTGATGAAAAAGATTTTTTTTTGCTAAAAAATATAAATGGCTAAATTTGACGCCAACAAGAAAATATATCCACAAAACAGTTGAATTTTTAACGAAATAATTGCATTTTCAACGAAAAAGATTTTTTTTAGCTAAAAATATTAATTTTCCACTAAAAGGGATAATATTTCTACAAAAAATTCGAATTTTTAACGAAGTAATTAAATTTTTAACGAAAAATATGTTTTTTAGCTAAGAATATTAACTTTTCACTAAAAAAGATCAATTGTTGAATTTTAGAGACAAAAAGACAACATTTCCACAAAAAAGTTAAATTTTTAACGAAATCATTGCATTTTTAAGGAAAAAGATTATTTTTAGCCGAAAATATTATTTTTTTATACTAAAAAAGATGAATTGTTAAATTTTCAAGCCAAAAAAACTATATTTGTACAAAACAGTTAAATTTTTAACGAAATAATTGAATTTTCAAACAAAAAGATTATTTTTAGCTGAAAATATTAATTTTCCAATAAAAAAGATACATTTTTTACAAAACAGTAGCATTTTTAACGAAAAAGATTATTTTTAGCGAAAAAGATTATTCTTAGCCAAAAATATTATTTTTTTCACAAAAAAGATTAATTGACAAGTTTAGAAGAAAAAAAGGCAATATTTCCACAAAACAGTTCAATTTTTAACGAAATAATTGAATTTTAAACAAAATAGATGATTTTTCACCCAAAAGTATGAATTTACTACTAAAAAAATGTTTTTTTTATTTTAACTGGAAACTGGAATAGTTAAATTTTCAGTTAAAAAAAAAACATTTTCAATTAAAAAAACTGCTCTTCAACCAAAGAAATTATTTTTCAACTGAAAAGAGAAATTTTCAATGAAAATGATTAATTCTCTACCAAAAAAAAAGATAAATTTTTAGCAAAATACATGAGTTTTTAACTAATTATGAAAAATTTTCAAGGAACTTTCAGCCAATTAGTTAAATTTTTTCAATAAAAAAGATTAATTTTGAACAAAATGTGATCTAATTGAATTTTCAGTAAAAAAATTAATTTTCAACTAAAGAAATAAATATTTCCATTTTTTATGAGAATGTTTAATTTTCGAGAAGAAAGTCTGAATTATCTTTAGAACAGATGAACTTTCAAGCCTCAAATGTAAATTGACAAGAAAAAATTAATTTTCAACAAAAAAGTTAATTTTCAACCAAGAAATGTAGATTCCTAATGAGACAGTTGCATTTTCAACCAAAAAGATGAAACAGCAATCTTCACCAAAAAATAAAGTAGTTAAATTTTCACCAAAAAATTAAATAAGGGAAAAAATCTAATCATCAACCAAAGGAATGATTAATTATCGATGAAAAAAATTATTAAAAGAATACATGAAGTTTTAACTAAATATCAGAATTTTTCAAGGAATTTTTCACGAAGTAGTTGAATTTCTAACTCAAAAAGATAAATTTTCAATTATGAGTGGAAGAGTTGATTTTTCAGTAAAAAAAATTAATTTTCAACCAAAGAAGAAAAGATGGATTTTCACCAATATATTTAGAGTTTCAACAACACAAATGAATTTTTATCTAAATCGATGAATCCTCAACGATTTTTCTTCAAAACAAATAAATTTTCAGTTTGAAAAATAAATTTAAAAAAAATCTAATCTTCAAGCCAAGAAATTAATTTTCAACCGAAAAGATCATATCACAAAGAAAATGATTAATTATGTAAAAAAAAATTAATAGAATACATGAAGTTTCAACTAAAAATTAGAATTTGTCTAGAAACCAATTTGTCTAGACCAAATAGTTGAATTTTTAACTCAAAAAGATAAATTTTCAATGACAAGTGGAAGAGTTCAATTTTCATTCAAGAAAATTAATTTTCAACCGAAAAAGAAAAATTTTTTTTTCAAAAATATACTTCAAGTTTCAGCCACATGAACGTAATTTATTCAAGGCCCCTTATTTGGTATTACGTCTCTTATAAAAGACTCTTGTGTTCACAAAAAAAAAATTTAATGGGTTTTCTTTATTGGGCTTATTAAGAAGGAACTTGAATAATTGAATCGAACGAAAAGAAAGTTTTTTTTCACAAGGTCTTATACCGACTCTTTTTTTAGAAATAATTTTCTTAATTCTATTACCACAGACATTTTTATGCTTCCGCTAACGGCTTTTTTGTGCAACCTTAGAGCTAGATTGTTAAATCGTGATTTCACCGTCAAAATAACCGTAGAGAACATAAATTATTTTTTAAGCGGGTTAATCCCGTTTCTGGAATCAGAAATACCTACAAGTCGATTGCTGCAATTTTCAGGTTTCATGCGGGTCGGGTGCTTGTAAAAATTGATAACAACTGGTTCACTTTCCTCGAAACTTTTTTATGAATATTTAAACAATTACGTGGTTATTAATAATTTTTAATGTTTCTAATATTATTCAAAATTCAAAATTTTCCAAAGATTGACACTACAGTAAACAATGGAGTTGAATTTTCAACGAAGAAAGTTAATTTTCAACCAAGAAATCTGACATTCCAAGTCAATGAAAAATATTTTACAGAAAATTTTAATCTTCAAACACAAAATATGAATTTTTAACAGAGAATTTTATTTTTGAGCAAACAAAAAATTATAAAAGCAGATCAATTTTTAACCAAGGAGACGAATTTTCAACAAAATATTTGAGTTTTTAATTAAAGAAATGAATCTTTTACTAAAATGCTGAATCTTCGGCAAACAAAATTATTTTCAACAATTTAATTCAACCATTAGCCAAATAGTTGAATTTTCTAACAAACTGTTTAATTTTCCGGAAGAAAGTACGGTTGATTTCCAGAAAAGATCAATTTTCAATATCAGAATGTGAATTTTTAACAATAAAGTTCATTTTCAGCCGGAAGAGGTTAATTTCTAATTAGAAAGTTACATTTTTAAGCAATACGTATTAAATTTCTATCAGAAAGATCAATTTTCGCCGAAAAATGCAATTTTTTGTTCAAAAGCAAATCAAATTGATTCTAGGAATTACTTAACTCCCTCAACAAATTGAATATTAACGTAATTTTACAAGCGTATATTATATAATTTCAAATTTTGGCGCGCTTTTTGATATGTGCGCAGAAGAAAACTACGGCACCCGCCAATGG
The DNA here is from genome assembly GCA_932178445.1 of Andricus quercusramuli. Taxonomy (NCBI): domain Eukaryota; kingdom Metazoa; phylum Arthropoda; class Insecta; order Hymenoptera; family Cynipidae; genus Andricus; species Andricus quercusramuli. Next base: position 8,370 of record CAKNXH010070619.1, on the reverse strand, counting down.
CCATCTACCGGATATCAGCGAACTAAAAAGGAACCCTCAAAGAGGGATTCCTTGGAGTCTAAGTTGTAAAGGATGCTAACTTTTATTTGAGCAGCAACCTCACTGCACCCACATTTTCTTCTTTGTTAATAAACAAAATGTTACTCGTTAGAAGTATATAAATCATAGCAGCTCAGCTGAAAATTCCTGTACAGGAACCTCGGAGGATCCTGGATATGTTTCTGGACACGATCCTGCACACAAACTTACACAGGTAATCTTGGTTACCTATACATCATCAAGTGAAGGGACCTATACATGATCATATGAAGGGACCTATACATGATCCTACGGAGGAACCTATACATGATCCTGCGAATGAACCTGTACATGATTCCGTGAAGAGAACCTGTACATAACCCTGTGAAGGAACCTGTACATTTTCTTGCGAAGGAACCTGTTAATGATCTTGCATTGGAACCTGCACCAGAAAGGAAACATTTGAATGATCGAGTATAGGTTCCTGTACATGTTCCTTTGCAAAGTAAATTGAGGCGCAGTTTCCTGTACTGAAACACGTATGGGGTCCTTCACAACAAGCTGCTGAATTCCTGTCAACAAACCCACGTCTCAAGTCACTTTATAAAGGAACCTGTACATAATCCTTCAAAGATTAGCTTGCGTAGAGGTTCCTTCGCAGGATCATCTACAGGTTTCTTCGCCGAATTCCTGTATATAAACCCGCGCCTCAAGTCACTTTGTAGAGGAACCTGTGCATGATCCTTCGAAGGTTACCTAGCGTAGAGGTTCCTTCGCAGGATCATGTACAGGTTCCTGCGCAAAATCATGTACAGGTTCCTTCACAGGATCATGTACAGGTTCCTTCACAGGATCAGGGACAGGTTCTTTCACAGGATCATGTACAGGTTCCTTTGCGGAATAATGTACAGGCACCTTCGCAGGATCATCTACAGTTTTCTCCGCCAAATTTCTGTATGTGATCATTCGAAGGTTAGTTTGCGTAGAGGTTCGTTCGCAGGATCATGTACAGGTTCCTTCACGGAATCATGTACAGAATTCTTTTGCAGGATTATGTACAGGTCCCTTCACAGGATGATGTACAAGATTCTTTTGCAGGATCATGTAGAGGCCCTCCACAGGATGATGCGCAGGTTCCTTAGCGGGATAATGTACAGGTACCTTCACAGAATCATGTACAGGTACCTTCGCAGGATCATGTACAGGTTCCTTCACAAGATAATGTACAGGTCCCTTTGTAGGATCATCTAGAGTTTCCGTCGCCGAATTCCTGTACAGGAACCGTCAAGATTACCTCTACAGTTTCGTTTCCAGAAACATTTCCAGAATCCTTCGAGGTTTCCGCACACGAATTTTCAGCTGACAGATAATAATTTCATTTCCTATTAATTTTGAATAGGTTCCACGCTAACATCGACAACAAAGTTACATAAGTTTCTAATGCGAAATTGTAAATTACAGCAGACTCATGTTACTCTAAGCAAATTTTAATGATAATAGGCATGAAGAGCAGATATTACAAATTGTTAGATCAAGAAGTGATAAGGAATGTGCAAGTGGAGGTCGGCAGAGCGTGAAAATCACGCTTCACATCACGAGTGAGATTATGGTCGAGTTAAAAACGTCGAAGCCATTAAAGAACCATCGATATAAGTCGAGTTCCTCGAGATCAATATCTCTATTAATATAAGAATTTCTATTGAACTGAGAGACAGACGTCAGTCCTTCTATTGAGGATTAAATGTAAGTTCATTATCTCAATTAATGTTTTTTGTATTTTGACCGAGGAAAAAAGAGAAAGGCGATGTTCCTTGAGGAAACCTACGAAACAGTACAAAAAACTCTCCATCTAAGGCTACTCGTTGTACGTTTGAATAATGGAAGTGCAATTATTTTTAGTATCATTTACTAGGGCAAGGAAATATATTTTCTTGACTTTGGCCCCATTGATAAATACGATTTTAATAGTCATATGTGACTGGAATGAAGAAATCTTTAGAGCACTTTTTCCGATTTTTGAACAAATCATATTTTGATCAATTTCCAAGTAAAAACATTAATTATCTACTGATGACGAGGAGTTTTCAACGAAAGTTTGAACACTTAAATTTTCTGTTGAAAAATTTAATTTTTAACTAAAGATGAAAACTTTTGAATAGGTTGAAAATGAACTTTTTTGTTGAAGATTCACATTTTAGGATTGAAGATTCATCATTTTCGAAGAATAATCGTCTTTTCAACTCGAAACGTCAACAATTTGGTAGAAATTCAAACTATTTGATCGAAAGTTGAACAATTTTAATAAAACAGAATTTTTTTAAGTGAAGATTCTTCACTTTGGTTACAAATCCATTTATTTTGTTGGAAATTTCACTATTTTGTTGAAAAGTTTTTTTCTAAATTTTAATTGAAAGTTAATTTTCTGAACTGAAAATTTGATCATTCCATTTTTGTTGAAAATTTATCTTTTTCAGTTAAAAATTCAACTATTTGGTTGCAAATTCCTTGAAAAATACTAATATTTTTTTGAAGATTCATGATTGAAGATTTTGTTCAATTGAAAATGTAATTATTCCATTTTTCGGCGACAATTTATATTTTTTTATGAAAATGTTTAAGTCGAAATTGAGCTTTCCAGTTGAAAATTCACATTTCAGGATGAAAAATTTATCTCTTCTAAATATAAATCGTACTTTCTCCTCGAAAATTGAAAGGTGTGTTAGGAAATCAAACTATTTGAATGAAGATTTTTTATCAAAAGTTTGTTTTTCTAGATGAAAATTTATTTCTCCGTTTGAAGATTAGCTTTTTTAATTGAAAATTAATCTATTTCACTAGAAACAAAAGAAATTCATATGAGAAATTAACTTGCTTCGGTCAAAAAATAACTTTTTGTTAAAAATGAACTTTTTTCTCGAAAATTACAGTTGAAGATTCAGAATTTTATACAAAGATTAACGTTTCCAGTTAAGAATTTAACTATTTTTTTTTAAATGAGTTTTTATTTTTGTCGGAAAATTATTTTTTATTTTTGTCGGAAAATTATTTTTTACTTTTTGACTAAAAATTAATTTTTTAATTCGAAAATTTAACTATTCCAACTTTTGTTACAAATTTCTTGTTATTAGCAGATAATTAATTTTTTAGTAGAAAATTAATATATTTTGTTGAAAATTTGTCTTTTTTTTTTTGTTAAATTTAAATGTTTTTCAATTAACCTGAAAATTTTTTTTTCGTAAACATATAAACTATTACATTTTTTGTTGAAAACTCATGTAATTGGTGGAAAATCAAACTGCTTTCAGAAAAAAAATTTTGTTTGAGAATGAACATTTTGAACTGAAAATATAAATTTTTGGTTCAGAATTTAACTTATTGGTTAGATATTTAACTATTTACTTGAAAATTGAATTTTCTGTTCAAAATTTAAATGTTTCCAGAAGATTTGTCTTCTTTGCTTGGAAGTTTTTGAATTTGGTGAAAAAATAAACTTTTTGGTATAAAATTCGCCTCAGTTAGAGAAATTTTTTTTCTATAAAAATTAATTCCATTGTTTGAAAATTCAACTATTTTCTGTTGTTGAAGAATCATCTTTTAAGTGGAAAATTTGTACGCTCTTGAAAACTGAACTTTGTAAAATATTTTATCTTTTTTATCGAGAATTTGAGTTTTGGGTTAAAAACAAAACTAATTTATTAAAATTTAGCTATTGGGAATAAGATTGAATCATTTTGTAAAATTTTTGATAAGAAATAATGGCTGAAAATTTACCTTTTATTTTGAAAATTCATTTTACTGTTTAAGAATTCAACTATTTTTTTAAAAACTATTTTTTTCCGTTTATTTCAACAGGTTGAAAATTTCTCTTTTGGTAGAAAATAATTCTCTTATTTTGAAAATGTAATCATTCTTAGTTGAAAGTGAACTTTTTTTGAGGAAAAATCGTCTCTCTTGGTAAAAAATTAATCCTCTCTGTGAAAAATTTCACCTTTTTGGTTGAAGATTCAAATATTTAAACAGATACTAATACTTTTTGATAACAAATTCCACTATTCGGTTGAACTACTTTGTTAAACATTTTTTTAAATATTCATCTCTTTTGTTGAAAAATTGAACTTTTGTTGTTAAAAAATTCAAGAGAATTCAAAAGAATTGGATGATGTTCCTAAGAATTCAAGGTTTTTTTTGCAATTACTTCAGGGTGAAGTAGAAAAAAAACTTTTGAAAAAATCCATTGAATTGAGTAGAATTGAGTGAATTTAGAAGAATCCAGGAGAAAATATTGAGAATACAGGTGAATTCCAAAATGAATTAAAATGAATTGAAAAATGTGAATTTAAACAAACTCAGAAAAAATTCATAAATGTTCAGAGTGGACTCAAACAATGAATGTGAATTTCGAAATAATTTAGATTAACTAGATTTTCTTAAACCCATTTATTTTAGTAAAATGATAGTGAATTCGAAAGAATTCAAGGAAATTCAGAAGACTTTAAGTAAATTCATAAGAATTTGAGTGAATTAAAGGTTATTGAAAAAATCATATATTTTTATTGAAATGCGTAAAATGGGAGTGAAAAATGTAGGAACAATTCAATGGAATTGAAACGAATTGAAAAAAAAACGTTACGAAAAAATTAATCAAAATTTGAGTGAATTTAGAGAAATTTCAGAAAATAAGAATTCGTTAAAATGCATAAAAATTCAAGGCGAATTAAGAAAATTTAAGTGAATTGAAAACAATTCAAAAATATTTCAAAAATTCATTGAATTTAAAGTGAATTTCGAAAAATGCAAGGAATTGGATAGAATTGAGTGAATTTAGAAAAAATTCCAATTTACAAGAATTCAAGATAAATCAGTGATTTAGGATAAGTTTATAAGAATCCAGAGTGGATTCCAAATGAATTGAAATGAATTGCAAAAAAAATTTAAAATCCTAAATATTTAATCGATTCCAGTAAACCTGAAAAAAAACCCAAAAAAATCCTTACGTAATTTATGAACACTCCCTAACCGGATCCAAAGAGTTGCCACATGGATGAAAAACGAGACTGATCGAAGTGGGCGATTTATTTTGCATTCTAGAATTAATTAAATCGCTGATTTTCTATCGGATGTGTATTACACATACCGATTTAGGTGATCAGGTGGAATTTTCTTTGCCCGCAAACATGCGCTCAGAACCAGTCAATGTCTTCTCTGTGGAAAATGGAATGGAAATAAGATAGGGACCTTAAGACGCTGGAGAGAATGTTGGTGGGTATGATCAAATCACAAGGCTCGTGCAAATATTGCACTTAAGTAACGCAACGATGAATTATCGTCAGCTGCAGTTACGCATTGCCATTGGAACTACTTTTTGTTAAATGCGGTAAAATAAATATTTAAAAAAAAAACCGAGAAAATTGACTGATTATAGTAATTATTCAAAGAAGTATAAAGAATAGTTAAGGTAGGCGGTTCAGTCTCAGAGAGAAACGTCCGTAGACTATTTAAATGGAAAATATTTAAAAATTTCTTAAAATCTATTGCAGTTTCTTGGAATCTTATTGAATATCCTAATTTTATAAATAAAGAGAGATAAACTTGATATGGCTGATTCTTAACTTCCGTATCTACTTGAGATTCTCTCCACGTTATTAATCAATTAAAATATACTGTATAAATAATTAGAGAAATATATTTAATGGATGAATCTGAATATCTTCTTCTACTCTGATCTACTTTAACATCAAAAAAAATAAATTTTATGAATAATTGGAAGAAAATGTAAATCGTCTTAAGTGTTTTCCATTAATTACGATGAAAGCTTTCAAGATTTTCATAAATTAAATGAAAGCAGATTTTTTTATAATTATGTCTTGAAATATTGAGAAATTGCGTGAAATCGGATATTTCTTGAAATTCATCAAAATTTTCTAAATCTCTTAAAAATGTCTTAGAATTCTTCAAGATATCTTGAAATATTTCCAATCCTTTAAAATCACTCAAATTTTTTTTTAATCTTTTGAAAATTTGTTTGAATCATTTAAAATAATCTAAATTCTTGAAAATCTTTAGAATTTTTGTAAAAATCTATTGCAAATTCCTTGGATTCTTTTAAAATATCCTAAAATCTTGAACAAATTTTTATTCTTTGGAAATACTTTGAAATGTTGAAAGTCTCTTTGAATATTTGATTGTTTTGAAATTGGCTAATTCATGAAAATGAATTCCTTGAAATTTTATTTAAGTGTTATAAAAAATATTTTCAATCAAATTTCAATTTCAAAAATTTCAATCAAAATAGTTTTTGAAACAAAAAAGTATAAATTTAAATAAAAAAAAGATGAATTATTAACAAAAAAGCAATAGTTAATATTTCAAACAAGAAATCATTTTTATTTCAAATTAAGAAATGATGACATTTCTAACAAAAGAGATAAGCTTTTCGAATAAAAAATAAAATTCCCATACTCCCATATTTTATACATATCTGACGTCACTTTTCTGTCCCTAGGGAGTAAAAAGTAATTTTAATCCCTAGAGACTGAAAAGTGACGTCAGAAGTGAACAAAAGATTTTTCAGTAAATAAGAAATTTTTTATTGATGTAATACTTTTAATTTTCAAGTCAAAAAGACAAGATTTTTACAAACCAGTGCAATTTTTAATTCAATAATTGAATTTTCAACCAAAAAGATGATTTGTTAAAGAAAAATATTAATTTTCTACTAAAACAGATGAATTCTCAACAAAATATATGATCTTTCAAGCTAATAGTTTAATTTTCAACCAGGAATAATAATTTTATTAAAAAACAAAATTTTTTGATGAAAAAAACGAATTTTTTACAAAACAGTTGAATTTTTTACCAAATAAGTTGAATTTTTAATAAACTGTTGAATTTGTAAAGCAGGAAGACGAAAACTACAAAATATTTGAATTTTCAAACAGAAAATAAGAGTTTTCAGCAAAAAACATTTCTACAAAATTGTTCAAATTTCAAAACAAAAGTAAGAATTCTTCTTCAAAACATACGAGTTTTTACCCTAAAATGTGAATTTTCAACAAAAAAGTTAATTGTTAACAAAAAATTAAATTTCAACCAAAACAGTTCAATTTATATATAGAAAGTTGCATTTTAAACTAAAAAAGATAATATTTATATTTAAAAAGATCACTTTCCGCTTAAAAATGAAATAGTTAAATTTTCAGAAAAAAATCGATTTCGAATTTAAAAAAATCTTCCATCAAATAAATGAACTTTCGACAAAAAAAAGATTTTCGATCAAAAAAGATTAATTTTCAACAAAATAAATGAATTTTCAACCAAATATCAAATTTTTCTATGATTTTTTAACTAAATAACTGCCTTTGTAGCTAAAAAATATAAATTTTCAACAAAAAATCTAATAGTTAAATTTTCAGCTAAGGAAATTAATTTTCAACTAAAAATAAGAAAAAAACTTCCAACAAAATTGTTAAATTTTTAACTGAAAAAATTAAAATTTTCGACACTGGTTCAAAAAAACGTTCAAAAACGTTCAACATTCAACTGAACAGTTCATTTTTTTACAAAATTGTTGAATTTTTCAGACGAAAATACGATTTTTGTTGAAAAAAAATGAATTTCCAACCCCAAGTTATCAATTTTTAACAAAATTGTTAATTTCGAAACGAAAAAGTTTAAATTTCAATTTAACAGTTGCATTTTCAACAAAAAAATACAAATGTTTGACAAAGTTGTTGAATTAAAATTTTAAAAAATTCTGTTACTTAAAGCCATTAAAATCCCTTAAAATTACTGAAATTCTCTGGAATCTTCTGAAATTCCCTGTACAACCATTGGAATATTTTGAAATATCCTAAAAACTTTCAGATCCTATAAAATCCTTTCGAATATTTTTAAATTCTAGAAAATTCCATAAAATAGTAGGCAATTTTTTTGAATCCCATCAAATCGTTAAAATACTTGGAAATTCCGTGGAATTAAAAAAATATTTTAAATATTTTAAAACTACTTGCAATTTTTTAAAGCTCTTGAAAATTCCTTGCAATCATTTTAAATACTCCTGAATCTTCAAATTCATTTAAAATCTCTTCGAATTCTTATAATATATTAAAATTCCATTGAAATATTATGAAACATTATTGGATTTCCTATAATTTTTCGAAAATTTTCCGAAATATATGGATAGCCCATAAAGGCCCAAAAGACGAAATTCTAGTCGCAAAATTTTGTGTTTTTTTCGGATAATTTTCTTATCCAATAGGCAAAAATAAACTCGATTAGGTGATAATCCACCTACATTTCAAAGTTATACAAATTGCGACATTTCTAATCATTCAGAACATGCGACATAAACTG
>CAKNXH010070618.1:0-13541 GCA_932178445.1 Andricus quercusramuli | reverse complement strand
TTTTCAAAATTCATAGTTGAAGATTAGTTTTTTTATTGAAAATTTAATTAATTCATTTTTTCGAGACAATTAATTTTTTTCAAATAAAAATTTGATCTTTCTTTTATCAAAAATGCAAAAATTAGCTTTTTTGTCTGCGGTTAAAATATAACTTTTTCTTAAAAATGAACTTTTTCCTCGAGAATTGAACAGCTGAAGATTCAGAATTTTATTCAAAGATTAATTTCTTTAGTTGAAAATTTAACTATTTCGTTGAAAATTATTTCTTATTTTTTGGTTGAAAATTAATTTTTTTATGCGAAAATTGAACTATTTCACCATTTCTTACAAATTTTTCTTTATTAGTAGATAATTAATTTTGCTATTTGAAAATAAATATATTTTGTTGAAAATTCGTATTTTTCTTGGTTAAATTCAAACTGTTTTCAGGAAATCTTTTTTTTTGTTGAATATTAAAATTTTAACCGAAAGTATAACTTTTCGATTAAAAAGTTAACTACTGGGTTAAATATTCAACTATTTGCTTGAAAATCAAATTTTTTGTTGAAAATTTAACAATTTAGTGAAAAATAAACTGTTGGGTAGAAAAGACTGTATTATAGAAATTTGTCTTTTTTTATAAAAATTAATTTCATTGCTTCAAAATTCAACTTTTTTTTTTTTATTGAAGAATTATCTTTTCGGTTCAAAATTCGTACGCTATGCTTGAAAACTAAACTTATTTAAATTTAACTATTTGAAATATAACTGAATCATTTTGCCAAATTTTTGGTTGAACTACTTTGTTGAACATTTTTTAAAAATATTCACCTCTTTTGTTGAAAAATTCAACTTTTTTGTTAAAAATTATTTTTAATTTTTGGTTGAAAATTATGTTTTTTATCCGAAAAGTTAACTATTCCATTTTTTGTTAAAAATTTCTCCTAATCAAGCCAAAATCACTTCTCATATTACCTTTTATTTTATTTTTATGGAAGATCGTATTCAACTTTCTAATATCATTTTACTCTATATTTCATACATTTAATGAGGTATATTTCAAGATGGCTTTCTGTTTTTGCTAGTCTACTGATTTCTACAAAGAATAATAAAAATGAGAATAAAAAATTATATTTTTTTAGATGAACGATACAAGATCTCGACTGATATTTCCGACAGAAAATGCAGAGTTGATTCTGACTCTCGCTTTCTCTAACTCTCTGAATTTTCAGTGATATCACTTGGAAATGAAGCACCTACGCTTTGGTCTTTCAAACGAAATAATTGTATTTTTAAGAAAAAAAAATGATTGTTCACCCAAAAAATATGGATTTTCTACTAAAAAAATTTATTTTCAAGCAAAAATTTAATAGTTGATATATCAACCAAGAAAAAATTTGTTAAAAAACCAAAAATCAATTAAAAAATAAAATTCAATTGAAAATGCTGAATTTTTTAGATAAACAGTCAACATTTCCACAAAACAGTTTAATTTTTAACCAAATGGATAAATTTTCAACAAAAAAATGATTCCTTAACTAAAAATAATAATTTTCTACTAAACCAGATAAATTGTTGAATTTTCAAGCCAAACAGACCATATTTCTACAAAACAGTTAAATTTTTAACGGAAAAAAGAAATTTTTAACAAAAAAGTATTATTTTTAGCCAAAAATATTATTTTTTCACTAAGAAATATGAATTGCTAAATTTTCAAGCCAAAAAGATAATATTTCTACAAAATAATTAAATTTTCAACGAATGAATTGAATTATTAACAAAAAAAATTATTTTTAGCTAGAAATGTTAATTTTCCACAAAAAGAGGTAAATTATTGAATTTTTTAACCAAAAAGACAAGTTGAATTTTTAACGCAATAATTGAATTTTCAACGAAAAAAATTATATTCAGCTGAAAATATCAATTTTCTACTAAAATTATCAATTGTTGAATTTTCAAGCCAAAAAAACAAAATTTCTGCAAACCACTTGAATTTTTAACGAAATAATTGAATTATCAATGATAAAGATTTTTTTTTTTCTGATGAAAAAGATTTTTTTTTGCTAAAAAATATAAATGGCTAAATTTGACGCCAACAAGAAAATATATCCACAAAACAGTTGAATTTTTAACGAAATAATTGCATTTTCAACGAAAAAGATTTTTTTTAGCTAAAAATATTAATTTTCCACTAAAAGGGATAATATTTCTACAAAAAATTCGAATTTTTAACGAAGTAATTAAATTTTTAACGAAAAATATGTTTTTTAGCTAAGAATATTAACTTTTCACTAAAAAAGATCAATTGTTGAATTTTAGAGACAAAAAGACAACATTTCCACAAAAAAGTTAAATTTTTAACGAAATCATTGCATTTTTAAGGAAAAAGATTATTTTTAGCCGAAAATATTATTTTTTTATACTAAAAAAGATGAATTGTTAAATTTTCAAGCCAAAAAAACTATATTTGTACAAAACAGTTAAATTTTTAACGAAATAATTGAATTTTCAAACAAAAAGATTATTTTTAGCTGAAAATATTAATTTTCCAATAAAAAAGATACATTTTTTACAAAACAGTAGCATTTTTAACGAAAAAGATTATTTTTAGCGAAAAAGATTATTCTTAGCCAAAAATATTATTTTTTTCACAAAAAAGATTAATTGACAAGTTTAGAAGAAAAAAAGGCAATATTTCCACAAAACAGTTCAATTTTTAACGAAATAATTGAATTTTAAACAAAATAGATGATTTTTCACCCAAAAGTATGAATTTACTACTAAAAAAATGTTTTTTTTATTTTAACTGGAAACTGGAATAGTTAAATTTTCAGTTAAAAAAAAAACATTTTCAATTAAAAAAACTGCTCTTCAACCAAAGAAATTATTTTTCAACTGAAAAGAGAAATTTTCAATGAAAATGATTAATTCTCTACCAAAAAAAAAGATAAATTTTTAGCAAAATACATGAGTTTTTAACTAATTATGAAAAATTTTCAAGGAACTTTCAGCCAATTAGTTAAATTTTTTCAATAAAAAAGATTAATTTTGAACAAAATGTGATCTAATTGAATTTTCAGTAAAAAAATTAATTTTCAACTAAAGAAATAAATATTTCCATTTTTTATGAGAATGTTTAATTTTCGAGAAGAAAGTCTGAATTATCTTTAGAACAGATGAACTTTCAAGCCTCAAATGTAAATTGACAAGAAAAAATTAATTTTCAACAAAAAAGTTAATTTTCAACCAAGAAATGTAGATTCCTAATGAGACAGTTGCATTTTCAACCAAAAAGATGAAACAGCAATCTTCACCAAAAAATAAAGTAGTTAAATTTTCACCAAAAAATTAAATAAGGGAAAAAATCTAATCATCAACCAAAGGAATGATTAATTATCGATGAAAAAAATTATTAAAAGAATACATGAAGTTTTAACTAAATATCAGAATTTTTCAAGGAATTTTTCACGAAGTAGTTGAATTTCTAACTCAAAAAGATAAATTTTCAATTATGAGTGGAAGAGTTGATTTTTCAGTAAAAAAAATTAATTTTCAACCAAAGAAGAAAAGATGGATTTTCACCAATATATTTAGAGTTTCAACAACACAAATGAATTTTTATCGAAATCGATGAATCCTCAACGATTTTTCTTCAAAACAAATAAATTTTCAGTTTGAAAAATAAATTTAAAAAAAATCTAATCTTCAAGCCAAGAAATTAATTTTCAACCGAAAAGATCATATCACAAAGAAAATGATTAATTATGTAAAAAAAAATTAATAGAATACATGAAGTTTCAACTAAAAATTAGAATTTGTCTAGAAACCAATTTGTCTAGACCAAATAGTTGAATTTTTAACTCAAAAAGATAAATTTTCAATGACAAGTGGAAGAGTTCAATTTTCATTCAAGAAAATTAATTTTCAACCGAAAAAGAAAAATTTTTTTTTCAAAAATATACTTCAAGTTTCAGCCACATGAACGTAATTTATTCAAGGCCCCTTATTTGGTATTACGTCTCTTATAAAAGACTCTTGTGTTCACAAAAAAAAAATTTAATGGGTTTTCTTTATTGGGCTTATTAAGAAGGAACTTGAATAATTGAATCGAACGAAAAGAAAGTTTTTTTTCACAAGGTCTTATACCGACTCTTTTTTTAGAAATAATTTTCTTAATTCTATTACCACAGACATTTTTATGCTTCCGCTAACGGCTTTTTTGTGCAACCTTAGAGCTAGATTGTTAAATCGTGATTTCACCGTCAAAATAACCGTAGAGAACATAAATTATTTTTTAAGCGGGTTAATCCCGTTTCTGGAATCAGAAATACCTACAAGTCGATTGCTGCAATTTTCAGGTTTCATGCGGGTCGGGTGCTTGTAAAAATTGATAACAACTGGTTCACTTTCCTCGAAACTTTTTTATGAATATTTAAACAATTACGTGGTTATTAATAATTTTTAATGTTTCTAATATTATTCAAAATTCAAAATTTTCCAAAGATTGACACTACAGTAAACAATGGAGTTGAATTTTCAACGAAGAAAGTTAATTTTCAACCAAGAAATCTGACATTCCAAGTCAATGAAAAATATTTTACAGAAAATTTTAATCTTCAAACACAAAATATGAATTTTTAACAGAGAATTTTATTTTTGAGCAAACAAAAAATTATAAAAGCAGATCAATTTTTAACCAAGGAGACGAATTTTCAACAAAATATTTGAGTTTTTAATTAAAGAAATGAATCTTTTACTAAAATGCTGAATCTTCGGCAAACAAAATTATTTTCAACAATTTAATTCAACCATTAGCCAAATAGTTGAATTTTCTAACAAACTGTTTAATTTTCCGGAAGAAAGTACGGTTGATTTCCAGAAAAGATCAATTTTCAATATCAGAATGTGAATTTTTAACAATAAAGTTCATTTTCAGCCGGAAGAGGTTAATTTCTAATTAGAAAGTTACATTTTTAAGCAATACGTATTAAATTTCTATCAGAAAGATCAATTTTCGCCGAAAAATGCAATTTTTTGTTCAAAAGCAAATCAAATTGATTCTAGGAATTACTTAACTCCCTCAACAAATTGAATATTAACGTAATTTTACAAGCGTATATTATATAATTTCAAATTTTGGCGCGCTTTTTGATATGTGCGCAGAAGAAAACTACGGCACCCGCCAATGGCCATCTACCGGATATCAGCGAACTAAAAAGGAACCCTCAAAGAGGGATTCCTTGGAGTCTAAGTTGTAAAGGATGCTAACTTTTATTTGAGCAGCAACCTCACTGCACCCACATTTTCTTCTTTGTTAATAAACAAAATGTTACTCGTTAGAAGTATATAAATCATAGCAGCTCAGCTGAAAATTCCTGTACAGGAACCTCGGAGGATCCTGGATATGTTTCTGGACACGATCCTGCACACAAACTTACACAGGTAATCTTGGTTACCTATACATCATCAAGTGAAGGGACCTATACATGATCATATGAAGGGACCTATACATGATCCTACGGAGGAACCTATACATGATCCTGCGAATGAACCTGTACATGATTCCGTGAAGAGAACCTGTACATAACCCTGTGAAGGAACCTGTACATTTTCTTGCGAAGGAACCTGTTAATGATCTTGCATTGGAACCTGCACCAGAAAGGAAACATTTGAATGATCGAGTATAGGTTCCTGTACATGTTCCTTTGCAAAGTAAATTGAGGCGCAGTTTCCTGTACTGAAACACGTATGGGGTCCTTCACAACAAGCTGCTGAATTCCTGTCAACAAACCCACGTCTCAAGTCACTTTATAAAGGAACCTGTACATAATCCTTCAAAGATTAGCTTGCGTAGAGGTTCCTTCGCAGGATCATCTACAGGTTTCTTCGCCGAATTCCTGTATATAAACCCGCGCCTCAAGTCACTTTGTAGAGGAACCTGTGCATGATCCTTCGAAGGTTACCTAGCGTAGAGGTTCCTTCGCAGGATCATGTACAGGTTCCTGCGCAAAATCATGTACAGGTTCCTTCACAGGATCATGTACAGGTTCCTTCACAGGATCAGGGACAGGTTCTTTCACAGGATCATGTACAGGTTCCTTTGCGGAATAATGTACAGGCACCTTCGCAGGATCATCTACAGTTTTCTCCGCCAAATTTCTGTATGTGATCATTCGAAGGTTAGTTTGCGTAGAGGTTCGTTCGCAGGATCATGTACAGGTTCCTTCACGGAATCATGTACAGAATTCTTTTGCAGGATTATGTACAGGTCCCTTCACAGGATGATGTACAAGATTCTTTTGCAGGATCATGTAGAGGCCCTCCACAGGATGATGCGCAGGTTCCTTAGCGGGATAATGTACAGGTACCTTCACAGAATCATGTACAGGTACCTTCGCAGGATCATGTACAGGTTCCTTCACAAGATAATGTACAGGTCCCTTTGTAGGATCATCTAGAGTTTCCGTCGCCGAATTCCTGTACAGGAACCGTCAAGATTACCTCTACAGTTTCGTTTCCAGAAACATTTCCAGAATCCTTCGAGGTTTCCGCACACGAATTTTCAGCTGACAGATAATAATTTCATTTCCTATTAATTTTGAATAGGTTCCACGCTAACATCGACAACAAAGTTACATAAGTTTCTAATGCGAAATTGTAAATTACAGCAGACTCATGTTACTCTAAGCAAATTTTAATGATAATAGGCATGAAGAGCAGATATTACAAATTGTTAGATCAAGAAGTGATAAGGAATGTGCAAGTGGAGGTCGGCAGAGCGTGAAAATCACGCTTCACATCACGAGTGAGATTATGGTCGAGTTAAAAACGTCGAAGCCATTAAAGAACCATCGATATAAGTCGAGTTCCTCGAGATCAATATCTCTATTAATATAAGAATTTCTATTGAACTGAGAGACAGACGTCAGTCCTTCTATTGAGGATTAAATGTAAGTTCATTATCTCAATTAATGTTTTTTGTATTTTGACCGAGGAAAAAAGAGAAAGGCGATGTTCCTTGAGGAAACCTACGAAACAGTACAAAAAACTCTCCATCTAAGGCTACTCGTTGTACGTTTGAATAATGGAAGTGCAATTATTTTTAGTATCATTTACTAGGGCAAGGAAATATATTTTCTTGACTTTGGCCCCATTGATAAATACGATTTTAATAGTCATATGTGACTGGAATGAAGAAATCTTTAGAGCACTTTTTCCGATTTTTGAACAAATCATATTTTGATCAATTTCCAAGTAAAAACATTAATTATCTACTGATGACGAGGAGTTTTCAACGAAAGTTTGAACACTTAAATTTTCTGTTGAAAAATTTAATTTTTAACTAAAGATGAAAACTTTTGAATAGGTTGAAAATGAACTTTTTTGTTGAAGATTCACATTTTAGGATTGAAGATTCATCATTTTCGAAGAATAATCGTCTTTTCAACTCGAAACGTCAACAATTTGGTAGAAATTCAAACTATTTGATCGAAAGTTGAACAATTTTAATAAAACAGAATTTTTTTAAGTGAAGATTCTTCACTTTGGTTACAAATCCATTTATTTTGTTGGAAATTTCACTATTTTGTTGAAAAGTTTTTTTCTAAATTTTAATTGAAAGTTAATTTTTTGAACTGAAAATTTGATCATTCCATTTTTGTTGAAAATTTATCTTTTTCAGTTAAAAATTCAACTATTTGGTTGCAAATTCCTTGAAAAATACTAATATTTTTTTGAAGATTCATGATTGAAGATTTTGTTCAATTGAAAATGTAATTATTCCATTTTTCGGCGACAATTTATATTTTTTTATGAAAATGTTTAAGTCGAAATTGAGCTTTTCAGTTGAAAATTCACATTTCAGGATGAAAAATTTATCTCTTCTAAATATAAATCGTACTTTCTCCTCGAAAATTGAAAGGTGTGTTAGGAAATCAAACTATTTGAATGAAGATTTTTTATCAAAAGTTTGTTTTTCTAGATGAAAATTTATTTCTCCGTTTGAAGATTAGCTTTTTTAATTGAAAATTAATCTATTTCACTAGAAACAAAAGAAATTCATATGAGAAATTAACTTGCTTCGGTCAAAAAATAACTTTTTGTTAAAAATGAACTTTTTTCTCGAAAATTACAGTTGAAGATTCAGAATTTTATACAAAGATTAACGTTTCCAGTTAAGAATTTAACTATTTTTTTTTAAATGAGTTTTTATTTTTGTCGGAAAATTATTTTTTATTTTTGTCGGAAAATTATTTTTTACTTTTTGACTAAAAATTAATTTTTTAATTCGAAAATTTAACTATTCCAACTTTTGTTACAAATTTCTTGTTATTAGCAGATAATTAATTTTTTAGTAGAAAATTAATATATTTTGTTGAAAATTTGTCTTTTTTTTTTTGTTAAATTTAAATGTTTTTCAATTAACCTGAAAATTTTTTTTTCGTAAACATATAAACTATTACATTTTTTGTTGAAAACTCATGTAATTGGTGGAAAATCAAACTGCTTTCAGAAAAAAAATTTTGTTTGAGAATGAACATTTTGAACTGAAAATATAAATTTTTGGTTCAGAATTTAACTTATTGGTTAGATATTTAACTATTTACTTGAAAATTGAATTTTCTGTTCAAAATTTAAATGTTTCCAGAAGATTTGTCTTCTTTGCTTGGAAGTTTTTGAATTTGGTGAAAAAATAAACTTTTTGGTATAAAATTCGCCTCAGTTAGAGAAATTTTTTTTCTATAAAAATTAATTCCATTGTTTGAAAATTCAACTATTTTCTGTTGGTGAAGAATCACCTTTTAAGTGGAAAATTTGTACGCTCTTGAAAACTGAACTTTGTAAAATATTTTATCTTTTTTATCGAGAATTTGAGTTTTGGGTTAAAAACAAAACTAATTTATTAAAATTTAGCTATTGGGAATAAGATTGAATCATTTTGTAAAATTTTTGATAAGAAATAATGGCTGAAAATTTACCTTTTATTTTGAAAATTCATTTTACTGTTTAAGAATTCAACTATTTTTTTAAAAACTATTTTTTTCCGTTTATTTCAACAGGTTGAAAATTTCTCTTTTGGTAGAAAATAATTCTCTTATTTTGAAAATGTAATCATTCTTAGTTGAAAGTGAACTTTTTTTGAGGAAAAATCGTCTCTCTTGGTAAAAAATTAATCCTCTCTGTGAAAAATTTCACCTTTTTGGTTGAAGATTCAAATATTTAAACAGATACTAATACTTTTTGATAACAAATTCCACTATTCGGTTGAACTACTTTGTTAAACATTTTTTTAAATATTCATCTCTTTTGTTGAAAAATTGAACTTTTGTTGTTAAAAAATTCAAGAGAATTCAAAAGAATTGGATGATGTTCCTAAGAATTCAAGGTTTTTTTTGCAATTACTTCAGGGTGAAGTAGAAAAAAAACTTTTGAAAAAATCCATTGAATTGAGTAGAATTGAGTGAATTTAGAAGAATCCAGGAGAAAATATTGAGAATACAGGTGAATTCCAAAATGAATTAAAATGAATTGAAAAATGTGAATTTAAACAAACTCAGAAAAAATTCATAAATGTTCAGAGTGGACTCAAACAATGAATGTGAATTTCGAAATAATTTAGATTAACTAGATTTTCTTAAACCCATTTATTTTAGTAAAATGATAGTGAATTCGAAAGAATTCAAGGAAATTCAGAAGACTTTAAGTAAATTCATAAGAATTTGAGTGAATTAAAGGTTATTGAAAAAATCATATATTTTTATTGAAATGCGTAAAATGGGAGTGAAAAATGTAGGAACAATTCAATGGAATTGAAACGAATTGAAAAAAAAACGTTACGAAAAAATTAATCAAAATTTGAGTGAATTTAGAGAAATTTCAGAAAATAAGAATTCGTTAAAATGCATAAAAATTCAAGGCGAATTAAGAAAATTTAAGTGAATTGAAAACAATTCAAAAATATTTCAAAAATTCATTGAATTTAAAGTGAATTTCGAAAAATGCAAGGAATTGGATAGAATTGAGTGAATTTAGAAAAAATTCCAATTTACAAGAATTCAAGATAAATCAGTGATTTAGGATAAGTTTATAAGAATCCAGAGTGGATTCCAAATGAATTGAAATGAATTGCAAAAAAAATTAAAAATCCTAAATATTTAATCGATTCCAGTAAACCTGAAAAAAAAACCCAAAAAAATCCTTACGTAATTTATGAACACTCCCTAACCGGATCCAAAGAGTTGCCACATGGATGAAAAACGAGACTGATCGAAGTGGGCGATTTATTTTGCATTCTAGAATTAATTAAATCGCTGATTTTCTATCGGATGTGTATTACACATACCGATTTAGGTGATCAGGTGGAATTTTCTTTGCCCGCAAACATGCGCTCAGAACCAGTCAATGTCTTCTCTGTGGAAAATGGAATGGAAATAAGATAGGGACCTTAAGACGCTGGAGAGAATGTTGGTGGGTATGATCAAATCACAAGGCTCGTGCAAATATTGCACTTAAGTAACGCAACGATGAATTATCGTCAGCTGCAGTTACGCATTGCCATTGGAACTGCTTTTTGTTAAATGCGGTAAAATAAATATTTAAAAAAAAAAACCGAGAAAATTGACTGATTATAGTAATTATTCAAAGAAGTATAAAGAATAGTTAAGGTAGGCGGTTCAGTCTCAGAGAGAAACGTCCGTAGACTATTTAAATGGAAAATATTTAAAAATTTCTTAAAATCTATTGCAGTTTCTTGGAATCTTATTGAATATCCTAATTTTATAAATAAAGAGAGATAAACTTGATATGGCTGATTCTTAACTTCCGTATCTACTTGAGATTCTCTCCACGTTATTAATCAATTAAAATATACTGTATAAATAATTAGAGAAATATATTTAATGGATGAATCTGAATATCTTCTTCTACTCTGATCTACTTTAACATAAAAAAAAATAAATTTTATGAATAATTGGAAGAAAATGTAAATCGTCTTAAGTGTTTTCCATTAATTACGATGAAAGCTTTCAAGATTTTCATAAATTAAATGAAAGCAGATTTTTTTTATAATTATGTCTTGAAATATTGAGAAATTGCGTGAAATCGGATATTTCTTGAAATTCATCAAAATTTTCTAAATCTCTTAAAAATGTCTTAGAATTCTTCAAGATATCTTGAAATATTTCCAATCCTTTAAAATCACTCAAATTTTTTTTTAATCTTTTGAAAATTTGTTTGAATCATTTAAAATAATCTAAATTCTTGAAAATCTTTAGAATTTTTGTAAAAATCTATTGCAAATTCCTTGGATTCTTTTAAAATATCCTAAAATCTTGAACAAATTTTTATTCTTTGGAAATACTTTGAAATGTTGAAAGTCTCTTTGAATATTTGATTGTTTTGAAATTGGCTAATTCATGAAAATGAATTCCTTGAAATTTTATTTAAGTGTTATAAAAAATATTTTCAATCAAATTTCAATTTCAAAAATTTCAATCAAAATAGTTTTTGAAACAAAAAAGTATAAATTTAAATAAAAAAAAGATGAATTATTAACAAAAAAGCAATAGTTAATATTTCAAACAAGAAATCATTTTTATTTCAAATTAAGAAATGATGACATTTCTAACAAAAGAGATAAGCTTTTCGAATAAAAAATAAAATTCCCATACTCCCATATTTTATACATATCTGACGTCACTTTTCTGTCCCTAGGGAGTAAAAAGTAATTTTAATCCCTAGAGACTGAAAAGTGACGTCAGAAGTGAACAAAAGATTTTTCAGTAAATAAGAAATTTTTTATTGATGTAATACTTTTAATTTTCAAGTCAAAAAGACAAGATTTTTACAAACCAGTGCAATTTTTAATTCAATAATTGAATTTTCAACCAAAAAGATGATTTGTTAAAGAAAAATATTAATTTTCTACTAAAACAGATGAATTCTCAACAAAATATATGATCTTTCAAGCTAATAGTTTAATTTTCAACCAGGAATAATAATTTTATTAAAAAACAAAATTTTTTGATGAAAAAAACGAATTTTTTACAAAACAGTTGAATTTTTTACCAAATAAGTTGAATTTTTAATAAACTGTTGAATTTGTAAAGCAGGAAGACGAAAACTACAAAATATTTGAATTTTCAAACAGAAAATAAGAGTTTTCAGCAAAAAACATTTCTACAAAATTGTTCAAATTTCAAAACAAAAGTAAGAATTCTTCTTCAAAACATACGAGTTTTTACCCTAAAATGTGAATTTTCAACAAAAAAGTTAATTGTTAACAAAAAATTAAATTTCAACCAAAACAGTTCAATTTATATATAGAAAGTTGCATTTTAAACTAAAAAAGATAATATTTATATTTAAAAAGATCACTTTCCGCTTAAAAATGAAATAGTTAAATTTTCAGAAAAAAATCGATTTCGAATTTAAAAAAATCTTCCATCAAATAAATGAACTTTCGACAAAAAAAAGATTTTCGATCAAAAAAGATTAATTTTCAACAAAATAAATGAATTTTCAACCAAATATCAAATTTTTCTATGATTTTTTAACTAAATAACTGCCTTTGTAGCTAAAAAATATAAATTTTCAACAAAAAATCTAATAGTTAAATTTTCAGCTAAGGAAATTAATTTTCAACTAAAAATAAGAAAAAAACTTCCAACAAAATTGTTAAATTTTTAACTGAAAAAATTAAAATTTTCGACACTGGTTCAAAAAAACGTTCAAAAACGTTCAACATTCAACTGAACAGTTCATTTTTTTACAAAATTGTTGAATTTTTCAGACGAAAATACGATTTTTGTTGAAAAAAAATGAATTTCCAACCCCAAGTTATCAATTTTTAACAAAATTGTTAATTTCGAAACGAAAAAGTTTAAATTTCAATTTAACAGTTGCATTTTCAACAAAAAAATACAAATGTTTGACAAAGTTGTTGAATTAAAATTTTAAAAAATTCTGTTACTTAAAGCCATTAAAATCCCTTAAAATTACTGAAATTCTCTGGAATCTTCTGAAATTCCCTGTACAACCATTGGAATATTTTGAAATATCCTAAAAACTTTCAGATCCTATAAAATCCTTTCGAATATTTTTAAATTCTAGAAAATTCCATAAAATAGTAGGCAATTTTTTTGAATCCCATCAAATCGTTAAAATACTTGGAAATTCCGTGGAATTAAAAAAATATTTTAAATATTTTAAAACTACTTGCAATTTTTTAAAGCTCTTGAAAATTCCTTGCAATCATTTTAAATACTCCTGAATCTTCAAATTCATTTAAAATCTCTTCGAATTCTTATAATATATTAAAATTCCATTGAAATATTATGAAACATTATTGGATTTCCTATAATTTTTCGAAAATTTTCCGAAATATATGGATAGCCCATAAAGGCCCAAAAGACGAAATTCTAGTCGCAAAATTTTGTGTTTTTTTCGGATAATTTTCTTATCCAATAGGCAAAAATAAACTCGATTAGGTGATAATCCACCTACATTTCAAAGTTATACAAATTGCGACATTTCTAATCATTCAGAACATGCGACATAAACTG
>CAKNXH010070611.1:0-17970 GCA_932178445.1 Andricus quercusramuli | reverse complement strand
TAAACTTAAAAATGTTTCTTAAAAATGAATGCACCTCTTTATAATTTCAGAGCTAAATTAATTGTTCATTTTAAAACAAAAAATTTATAATTATAATATTATATTTATATTATATATTTATAATAAAAATTCTAAATAATAATTTATTAAAATTATTGGCATGCATTTAAAACTTAAAATTAATAGTTCTTTTGTGAGTGTAATGAATTCTCACATAACTATCTCAATTTTTGTGTACTTTCATATAAATAATGTGAAATAGACCACAATCCAGTTTTAGATTCTTAGGGAGTTATTATTATACCATTAAGCCATTTCCCTTTCGGGGTAGGCGTGACTTGCTCGGTTGGAAAGTAGTGGGATAGGTATATAGGTGTAAAGTAGGTCGTTATATGGTATAAGGAAGGATAGGTATGTAGGTGTTAGTAATTTGAATTAAATTAATTTTAAAGTTGAAATGTAAGAAAGTAATTTCAGCAAATTATAATTACCATAATATTTAAAATAAAAACTATCCAACATGATACACTTTTTAATGCTTTTCAGTTTTAACATACATTCTATTATCTTATTTTGCAACTTAAATATAGCTGCCGAAACCGGAAAATTACATTGCATTTAGTGGACAAAAGATTATTTCTATGAAAAAAGTCTTCAATCTTAAACGTTTAAAAATAGGCACAATTTTTTTTTCATTTTTATATTCAAAAAAAAATTTGAAATTTTTTTCCTACATTTAAAATAACGAAAATATTTTTAATTGCCGAAAACAATCACGAAAAACAAGAATCTCGAATTCCAAAATATCTTACATTTAAATTGATCGAAAAACATCATTTCTGAGTTCTTAAATTTAAGCAAATTCTAAGATTCAAATAAGGACCCCACACAAATCCACCGAGACCTTTTTTACATACATACAATTCTTTCGCATGTATTAAAAGTAAATTCCATTGAACGTAAAACAAAGTAAAATTGGAAGTAATTTTTTTTCTTTTTACTAATAATAAGAAATTAAGAAATTTTATTTAGAAAATAATAAAATGCAGTTTTGGCTTTGTAGACAATATTTCTTTTAAAATAAAATAATTATTTAGCTCTAAAAATTGGGAAGACGTGCATTCATTTTTTAAAACAGTTTTGAAGACTAAAGTATTTGGTAATGGGATAAAAAATTTATAAATAATAAATAATTTACTAAGATTATTTTCTTACATTTCAGCTTTAAAATTGATTTCAGGTAATTCTCCTATTTAATATTGAAATTGATATACCCTGCCTCTGTCAATCACATAAATTTTAAAATAGAAATTATGTACCCTATTTCTTCGTTTTCCTATTGACAACATTGAAATTAAGCATTTTTCCCTGTACACAGTTTAATCAAACCTCATTTGTGATCTATTTCAGATCATTCCTATGAAAGTACATAAAAATTGTGATATTTATAAGAATTAATTACATTCGATTGATTATTTATTTATTTATATACCGTGCCAATCTTATTCTTAATCACAGACTGAAGTATAATAAACATTAAACGAATTTATAATTTTCAAGCATAAGAAAAGTAAAAAGTAGATAAAAGTAGATTTTACAATGAAATAAAAAAATTCCCGGTCCTAAATAAAATTCTCGGGTTTATCACGGTTTCTCCTAGTTAAAAAAAATTCCCGAGTTTTTCCCAGTCTGATCGACACTGATATTATTTATTCCTATATTGATTTTTCTGTAATACTTTAATACCCATTTTCTATTTAAAATAATTACTGATTTATATATTAGCTACAAAATAATGAAATTTCAGAATTAAAACAGAAAAATATCATTACAAATAATAAAATTGCCATTTTACACTCTCATGAGTAAAATAATTTTTTATTTAAAATAAAAAATTATTTACAAATTTTTATATAATTACTTTATAAATTATTTATAATTACTTTATAAATTATTTATAAATTATTTTAAACAATAACGACAATAAAACAATAAACCCATTTCTGTAACAGGCTATATGTATAGTGTAAGGCTCTCTCTCCTGTAAATCATTATTTATTTATTTATGACGTATAGATATACAAGTCATTAAAGGTTTTATGAAGTGTTTATAAGAAATAACAAAGCTGTGATTTTCATAATTTCGTATACATTCTATTTTCCTTGATAAAATATTATAAATATTGAATATTTAATTCAATGAAAATTTAAGAAAGTATTATAATGCAAAAAAGTTTTAAATCTTTTTTAAAAAAAGTCTTAAAACTTTTGAAAATGGTTTAAAATATGAATATCGACTATTATACTTTCATATTTTTCATGCTTCTTTGAGAAAATATCACTAAAAGAAATTATGATTATTTTGCTGAATTAAAAATATATATAATTTATTATCATTCTAAATTCACAATATTTAAAATCAATTAAAAAATGAAATGCAAAATTTGAAAATTGAAAACCACTTGAGGCTTGAGAATGATATACATCAGCTCCCTGGCACTAAAAGCTAAAAATGGGCACACATTTGACTGCCCTGCGCATTAGTACTTAAATTGCCCGAGCGTAGCGCTGATTACCTATAGGGCCGACTTTCTTGAAAATACATGGCAAAATTGTCAACATTCGAAGTTTTTTTATATTTTCTGGTAGTTTATTAGTCCTTTTTTCGTTTTTTTTTTGGCCGAAAATGATCAGTGATGAATTACTAATTATTTTTAATCGATAATTGACGAGTTTTAAAGTATATTTAAATAATTATAAATTGTTTAAGAAATTTTTTTCCCCCGTAAATCATGAAAAATTATTATCTTTCGGAATAAATCGTACAAAGTTGATGAATTTCAAGAGTGGTAGTTCTTGTTTAACTTATTTGGTAATTATTTAAACAATTTTCATTTGTTTAAACAAATTTTTCTGCCTAAAATCGTAAAAAGTTATTATTTTCTGAAAATAATGACACAATTAACGAGTGTTGAAAGAAATACATTTTTTAAGGATGTTTGGTAATTATTTAAACAATTTTGATTCGTTTAAACAATTTTATCCCCCTGTAAAGCGTAAAAAATTATTACTTTCTGGAATTAATGACACAATTAAAGGAATTTAAGAGTAATATCTTTTTTCTACAGAATATTTAGCAATTTTTATTTGTTTGAACAATTTTTGTTTGTTTAAAAATGTTTGTTGATGCTCATTACCCGAAATTCATTTGAAAAATTATTCATTTTAACGAATATGATCTGAAAAAATAACTACTCATAACAGACTGCAAAAATGGTTTATATTAATGATTATTAATGATTATTAATTGTTTAAATAATTTCAAAGTATCTTAAGCAAAAAAATATTATTCTTAAAATTCGTTAATTGTGTCATTAATTGCTGAAAAGAATAAATTTCCTCGATTTGCAGGGAAAACAAATTTTAAACAAACAAAAATTGTTCAAACAAATAGAAATTATTTTAAAAATTGCTAAATATTCTGTAGAAAAAAAATATTACTCTTAAATTCCTTCAATTGTGTCATTAATTCCAGAAAGTAATAATTTGTCACGCTTTACAGGGGGAAAAAAATGTTTAAACAAATCAAAAATGTTTAAATAATTACCAAACATCCTTAAAAAATGCATTGCTTTCAACATTCTTTAATTGTGTCATTATTTTCAGAAATTAATAACTTTTCACGATTTACAGGGGAAAAAAATTGTTTAAACAAATACTAATTGTTTAAACAATTTACAATTATTTAAAATATACTTTAAAACTAGTCACTTATCGATTAAAAATAATTCATGTTGAAATTTTTTTTTTAAATACCGTCT
Source organism: Andricus quercusramuli (assembly GCA_932178445.1). Classification (NCBI taxonomy): domain Eukaryota; kingdom Metazoa; phylum Arthropoda; class Insecta; order Hymenoptera; family Cynipidae; genus Andricus; species Andricus quercusramuli. Next base: position 14,149 of record CAKNXH010070611.1, on the reverse strand, counting down.
TTAGCATGAATTTGATAGAAAACTCCTATTTTGCATTTTTTGGGGAATTTTCCGGGCACAATTAAAGGGGTTCAGGTATGTCAAAATCAAAAGCTATTGGGTGGAAATTATTCCTTAAATACTCCTCAAGAGGTGACAATACTTTACTTGACAAAAAATGTATAACAAGTACTTCTTTTTACATTTTTTTGAAAATTGAGCTTTTCCCGTTTAAAACCCCATGTTAATTTTAAAAGCCCGGGTTAACGTTAACGTTGAAAAAAAAAAAAAATACGGAATTTCCTTTTCCGGAAAACGAACAAAATGGGGGGGTTTTATCACCAAAAATCGAAAGTCGAATTTTTGGACCACTGTATATATTGCTTTTTTTTATTATGTACTTTGAAATAAAAATTCCGCCAGAGTTTAAACATGAATTCGTGGCATAAAATTAATAGTTTTTAAACAAATAATAATTCAAAGAACTAGATAATAAGCTCCAAAAAATATATTTACTATTTACAATTTGTAAAATTTCAAAAAATAATGCAAATAATTTGTATATGATTATCAATAATTCATCATATTCTCTTGGCACACTATTTTATATTGGCAATTATTTAAATTTGAGAACGCGCTATACTTATTTGTGGTAAAAATATTTTTTTATTATAGCTGATCAAAAAAAAAAAAAAAGAAAGCTCTAAGCTAAAGAAAATGTCAAAGTTTTATTCTACATAAGATTACAGAATTACAGCATACATTTTGAAAATTCAACTAATTTGAAGAATTTAACTAATTTAACTAATCTAAAGAAAATATAAACGTTTTTTTGTACATAAAATTACATATTATTACTGTTGTGTTTTACAGAAAGTTATAATTTTTTGAAATGCTTGTTGCATTCATTTTATTTATTGAAATTTTATATTACATATAAGATTCATAAGAATCATACTTTTTTAATTTAAAAATTGCCTTATTATTAATCTCATATACATACCTCTTGATTATTGCCATTTTTATAATTGCAAAATAATTTGTTAAGTTACTTTATACTGTTTTAAAATGAAATGTTTTAATATTAAATTAGGTACATGAATTTTTACGACGCAAAAAAACCTTTTTATTTTAATTTAAAATCGTGACACTAAAGTTCATAAATTAATTAATTATTTAATTAATAACAATTTCATTGTTTATAGTTTGTTTAAATTTATTATATTAAATGTATTATCTTGGAAAATTTTTTCGTATTGCTTTCACACACTTAATCACTCAGAAACTTAGCATATTTCACTTTTTTCGTTATGTATTTTATACTAGTATATTCCAAAAACATTTAACTTCTTTTTTCCATTAAAAAACACGAAAAAGCGGTTCAGATTTTTAAAAAACATAAATATTTGCATTTTTGCCATGTATTTTGAAGATAGTCGGCCCTATAGGTAATCAGCGCCACGATTTCGCCTGGTGGCCGTGATCCACCTTTCAGCCAACTTTTATAATACATGCCTCCATGAAAGTGCCAGGGGGCTGATATACATTATATCAATCTAACCTCAAGTTTTCTTATATCATATATTCCTTATATTACAAAATTGAAAACCTGTAGTAACTTATACTATATTCCCTATAGATCCTATACTAGAAAAGATTCTATAATAATACTTGAAAAACATAATCATCATCTTTTAAAACTTTGTTAGCTTTTTTGAGGTTGTCAAACTTTGTTTGTAAACAAAGGTCGACTCTAACCTCCAAATCCTCCAATTCTCCAAATCTGAAAAAGCTGACAAATCTTGAAAATAGCCCAGTCGCCGAGAATGAGAAATTTCACGTTAAGAGTCGTGCATTCTCGGCAATCCTCGGCGTCAACGCCGAACCCATCTTCGTGGCCGCCACCGAAATCAAACGAAAGAGCACGAAGGAGACAGTGAACTCATCCCAGCCGACAAATTTTCGTTGCCGCGGAGCGTGGAATCAAGTGACGGAGTGGGGACACACCGACACGCGGCGTTTATGTGTGTCGCTCCCACACGGGAGTCGTGGTGGGGGCCGCCAGCTCCCACGATCTGTGAACACTGAGTCAGAATTATTACCCAGTAGTATCGCACGAGCCCAAGCATTATAAAAATTATTATTTGCAGAATTTGTGAAAATTATTGAAGGAAAGTATATTTATAAACATTTCAATAAATGAAAAAGAGTGGAGGCATTGAGAATCGAACACGCAACCTTCCGGGTACAAGGACGAAGCCCTCAAACTGCAAATGACCTGTAAAGAATATTGGAAATTCAATTTTCTCTGAAACCGCGAAAAGCGCATATTATAGCTTTCGAAAAGTAATTTATTCAAAAAATTATGAATTGAAACTGAAATTCACAATTGGTGGTCTCCCTTAAATAGTCCACAATTTATAATCAAGAATTAGATGCAATCAATATAAGTTAGGATGTAATAAACAAAATCATAACGCTGTGTTTCATAGTCAACAATCTATTCAACTTGACCCATATCGAAATTCAATTTTTAATGTAAAATGTAAGTGAAAAATATATTCCTTCTAATCCTTCTAATCCTTTCTTATTTATTTCGACTAAAAATTACAGAAAGATAATTAACCACTACATACTTCAAGAAAAAAGCATAATTTACCAAATTTAAAGTTCTAATATAATAATAGCGGCTGCAGATCTAATTTAGGATCTTGTTAAAACAACATGAAACTGGGTATATTCTAATATATTCTACTTTTTTAATCCAATATATATTCCAATATATATATCCAATATGGTATATTCCAATACATTCTACTTTTTTAATCCGCTTTCTTCAAACTAATGGCGATAATTGAACTTTTCTTTTTAACACTGATATAGGGGATTTCTCATTGTTTCGAAATAAACGGAAAAAAAATGAAAAACTTAAAAAATGCAGAAATGGCGACCGTTTATCTGAACATATATATATTTTTTTTTAAATATGCTAGGTCCAAAGGCGAAATTGAAGACAGAAAACAAAATTGTTCATTTCGAGGAGTTATAAAAAGTTTCGATGTTTTGCACCGTAATTGGAGTGTTTTCAAAAATATACTTTTTGCTGTAAAAAAAAATTATTGGTGCAAAGTGCTTGATAATATAAGAGGAACTTTTTGGAAACGTTCGTTCGATTAAAAATGTTTTATTTCATAAGAGATAGAATAAAAAATTTCTATTCGAATTTTCAAAAATTGCCTATTTATGAAATTTACGAATCCAAAAGTTACCTATAAGTTGAGATACATGTTTATCCCCTGACTATAATGCTCAGCCAAGATTTCCACACAAAATTCCAAGCCTTCGATAGCTCAGTTGGTTAGAGGCTGCGGCGCGGTGTGGCGTGAGTTATTCATGGTTAGGTAGTGTTTTTAGGATCCGAATCCTCAGCGATTAATTAAGATTTTTTAAACCGCTTAATCATCCGATTATACGTATAAGTGACAATATCTTTGTAATAAATTAAGTGTTTGTTTATTGAAGCTTCTAATGTGTCCCCTAAGGGCTTACATTTTTCTTGTATCTCTTCCCTATTCCTTTACACACACCCCCCACGCACTTTCTTGCTGGTGGGAGGGAGGCCTACAGTTTAAGGTGGGTTCCGAACCACCAAGAGCAACAGCCTTAAGTACTTAGAGAACCTTTTTCTCTAGAGGTACCGGTCGCACGACTCTCCGGAGATGAACAACTCCCTTGCAAGGCTAGTGTTCACCGCATGGGCCTCCGAGGCTCTTCCAGAGTGCGAGGCAGGAATCGAAAGAAGGGGTCCAAAGCCTACGCCTTAACCCCCACGACCATCGTCCAACTTAATAAATTAAGTGTAATGATAATAATATCACAAATAATTTTTTTAGTCATTAAATTGCTCTAATAATTCTGCATCCACTCCAATTTACATTTTGCGGAACTCTGATATAGATTTCATAACCTGAGTGCCAGTACATGTTAAATCGCATCGGATTTCAAAATCTAATGAAACGATCAATACATCTAGTAAAAATAGTTCATCACATCGTATAACCAGACCTGTCTGAATTCCACTAAACTGTCTTCCATATCCGCTACTTTTGAATTAGGTCCCTTAATATTATAATAAAACTTATTTTTTTCCGTATGTATTATGTCTAAGTCTTCACCTACAAGGACTGGGTTTGTGTAAATCGAAGGTAATCAAGCTCTTCTCATAAATGTCTTGTCTCTCGTTGAACAAAGTTCTATAGTCAGGTCATTTTGGATAATTGTGTCGGAAATGAATAGGCTTAATCCGAATTGCGGAGCCCGACCCCCCTACACGCAGCGCTCTGAACAACCGCCCGTGTCGCCCAGTCCAAAGGCCGACACTCCCCTAATAGCCGGAACGTTCCTGGGACGTTCCCGGAACGTTCCCGGAACGTGTAAAATGTCCGCTGCTCGGGAACGATCCAGGAACATACCACTAGAACGTTCCAAACATAAATTAACGTTATTGTCATTATTATCAATAAATATTGTGTAAACCGTAAGTGATGTCAGTTTGTGATACGGATATCATATTAAAGTGTAGTATATGCGGTACTCAAAATTTAAAAATGACATCCATTTTCACCTATCTCTTACAGTTCACGAGATAATTGTTGTTAAAAATAACAATAATGGAAAGTTCCCCTCAGGTCTCAGTGGAAAGTTTCCAAGGGGCGGACATTTTACACGTTCCGGGAATGTTCCGTGCTATTAGAGTATGTATAAACGGCTACTTTCAGAACTAAAAAGACGCTGATAAAACGCGTAAAACATGCCTAGTCTGGGATCCGGAGAGGAGAGTTCGTGTCCATTTTAGGTCCGTATGATTTGATGATTGATTCTTGTGCAGAATGTTCTCCTGATTCCGAATATATCGGAAGCACATAGCAATTCCAGGTTATTTTGTTACTATTTGACATTTTCTGTGTTTAAATAAAAAATGTCATATCTCGGAAAGTCACACAAGTTTCGAAAATATTTTTTCATAATCATTTAAAGAAGAGTGATATGCACAGATTTTATCAATCAAAACTGTTTTTCAAATATCGCAATTTGCACTAAGACAAAAAAAAAGCACATACTTCTTTCAAATTGTGAATAATTACAAATAGTTCACCTAACTACCTCTAATTTAAATCACTTCATTATTTTCATTAGAACTGAAGATAGTACAGTTGCATATTTATGTACAAAAAACGAACAATTTGTTATAAGCTGCCGAATTTCCCTACTTTTTAACAGATTTTCGGGTCTGTAAGCTATAAGAATTTTTTTGGCATATTTGTTTCAGGCTCATTAAGGTACAAAATTTTGACCTTTAAAAGTTTAAAATGATCCTTCATTCATTGAGCTACCATTTTTTCTTCACTGACTTTTTTGACGTCAAAGCCAGACGACTCGAATTGGCTCGACGATAGTAGGCAATGCGACGTTTCCGAGTACTGTTTCTCAGCCGCTAGGACGGGAATTTACTCAGCCATCGAGACCGAAAAAGCTGTCTTTATTTTAACATAAGTACGTTAATTTATCAGTAACACATACATTTTCTTATATGTATGTATTCAAAAAGATTTATTCTTTCATATTCGCTCTTTTCTCGCTTTGTATAGATATCCAAACTACTAAAATTCATTATGTGCGTAAATCTGACATATTGCCATAAGACTCCATGTTTAATCCAGCAACTTCATAAACAAATATTTTGAAAAATAGTTAAGTTAACCTAGCTAAAACTTAGCATGTCAACGCAAATTTTTTAGCGTTTATAATATTTCAAAATGCGGTCGCAAATGCTGTTTCTTATACGCGGCCGCAAATGCGGCAGCATATTTTCAGTAGGATCTGTCTATGACAGATCTCATATCGGATTACAAATAGCAGATGAAGTTTTTCAATACTCTTGTTTTTCGAAAAAGGTATGTGGACAAATAATTATTGTGTTAATTGGGTAAGTAATATTATATGTATTCACATATTTATACGATCTATTATTTGTATAAACTTAATGCTAGTTGTCAGATTTTGATGATAGAAAGTTTAATCATCCCCGAATATTTATGGAATATATTTCATTTCAATTTAAATGACATTGAGTATTTTATTAGTTGCCCAGGAAAAAAGAACCCATTGAAAAGGCGACTCCGTGAATTGCGTATCTGTCATTTGCAGATTGAGATTTTTGAACCTGCAATGTACTACAATGTCCATTTCAAGCAATGTCATATTGAATCGGTTTACTTCTTTTTGAATAAGACCGATTTTTTCAGGTTGGGCTGCCATATTTCACATGATTTTTAAAATTGATAAATTATTGATAGATTAAGAAAAATCATACGCAAGGCTACTAGATTCCTTTTGCTATTTTAGTTATAGAGAATGTGAAGGCTTTTGTGGCTTATAAGTCTGTCAAAAAAATAATAACGAGTAAAATTCTGTTAAAAACTCATCGGCGGCAATCGGTGAATGGATTTTTGTTTCCTGGGTGTCTTAAGTTTTACGTGGAGCTCTTTTTCAACCATTCGCTATTTTATGTAAAAAAAATCTTTTTTCTTAGGTTTGTTGGTTATTGCAGAAGCAACAGAATGCAGTCAAAAAGCTACCCAGATAACATCCTGTTAGCACACTGATGGCTTATATGCACGCAGATCTGCTGATCGACGCGCAGATTGTGCTCTCACTTGATGAGACATATGCGTCATCATATGGCTGGCATATGTATAGCAGAATCTGACGCATAATCTGCTACGCATATCGCTAGCAGATCTGTTACGCATATCGCTTGCAGATCCGAAGCATATCTACGACAAATATAAACACTACTTCTAATTTGAATTTTTTTGCATTTTGAGAGAATGGTCAATGCTCAAAAATGCGAAATTCCAATTCGCACTAGTGTGGACTTTATGTATACGCAGATATAGTGTGGACTCTACGGGTTAAAATGAGAACAAAAAGGAATATTATGGATATCATGTTGGTTCGCCGGTACATGTGCACGCATGCGTGCACATGTACCGGCGAACCATACGTCTTGAATTACGATTTCAAGGGAAAAAACCACAATTCCAAGATTTTTTTGGAAACAGTGAAATCTTTCGACGTAATAAAAGTTGTCAAAAAGATCACTGCACAAAACATAACCCGATTTTATCATGATGAAGAAATTGGACTATGTCACGCGTTTGTATGTTGCGCTGGATTTTCACGCCATGCGACCTGTATGTAACAAAGGAAAATAGTGACCTTGACCGCGTTATCCGCGTTATCTAACCATGCAGCACAAAATGATGCAAATAATTGCGGAAACGACGCGACTCACTTGCGAGCTTGATGAAATTCGCAAACTGGACATATGCCGGCATGCGCGCGCATTCCTCGAGAAATGGTTCCCGCGAATTTTAAAAAACTATAATTTTCAAAGAAATCTTCATTTGAGTAGACTAATTAATTTTTTGTAATATTGATGTTGATTTGACGAACTTCATTAATCTATTTTTATAATATTCAATACATTCAGGATGGCCTGGAAACGTGGAGGAGATTAATATTTTTTTTAACAAGGTTGTGTATAAATACCGGCACCGACAAAGAAAATGCGCGATATCACTTTAAAAATAACAAAAATTTGGATATATTTTAAGAATTAATTTTGCCAGAAAAAAAAATAAAGATGAAAATTCTAATTTTTGAAATTTTGAAAATTTTTCGAAATAAAGTAAATTTTTGGATACTTTATATTCTTGTACATTTCCGGGAAAAGAAAGAAACTCAAAGTTTTCAATTTTCCAACATTTCAAAAGTATCAAAAAATTTTTTTAATATTTCCAAAAATCCACAAAATTAAAAAAAAATTATTTAAAAAATTTCAATATTGTTTTGAAAATGGTTTATATAACTTTCCAATAACAATTAATTTTATATGTAATAACTATAGGAAAATTAAATATTATTAGAAAGAATTCTGCCCTCATAGTGATTGCAGACTCTGCGTCACATTCTCACGGTATTGTGTGATGCAGAGTGTGTTGGCCAAATGCGACTCACAGCGCACGCAGATGTGTGCTCGACAGTCCATGCTGGCGAGATGAGTGAGTTATTGCACGCAGAACCTGACAATCACAATCTGCGGGTGATCTGCGTCGCACAATTGTTATCTGGGTATATATAGGAAAGGCAACTCGAATAGTTGTGTGGTGTTAGGAAATTTTGTAGTTATAATTGTAGATTTCCCTAATATTTCTCTTTGTGTCACAATATATTTTTTATTTATTAAACACCTGTAATTTAACGTCATATGTTCACAACTTACAACGAAACTAGAACGGGTTTAGCTGGAATGAAAAGACAAATTTTTCACGAAATCTTTTTGGAAGAAAGCTTCCTCTATTATTTTGCTTTGTTTTGAACAACGTTACATAAGTTTTTGAAGCAATCATTTGTTCATTTATTATATTTAAAAACAATGCACACGTGGTAACTTATGTAAATTTCGAAGTTCTATCCATGAAGGACTACAGGCTCTAGCCGCCGCAGGTGCTGCTTGTCATATCCGGTATAAGTTCGTGATTCTGTTCGCATCTAATGAATTATTCGCATATAATGCATTCTGTTCGCACCATGAATTTGGTTCGCAGAAATTCTTTTTTTTATTGCCATTTCTATAAAACTGTATGATTTAATATTTGAAGTTTAGAAATATATAAGTGTAAAATGAAATAATATGTGATTGATAGTATTTGCAGTTATTTGAAATCAATGGCAACGGCCATACCACGCTGGAAACACCAGTTCCCGTTAGATCACGGAAGTTAAGCAGTGTTGGGCGCGGTTAGTACTTGGATGGGTGACCGTCTGATACTACTGCGTTGCTGTTGGCGGTCGTGGGTGTGGTGAAACTATCCACCTAGAAACACTACCCGAATCGGGTAGTGTCACGCCTACCCCGAGAGGCTCGCCGAAAGGGAAATGGCTTAATGGTATAAAAAAAAAAAAATTTGAATCTTCGCAATTGTATAACAAAATGAAATTGATGATTGCAGACCCATATTTTTGAAATAAATATATATTGATCAATATAATTGAATTGCTGAAATCTATTATAAAAACAATTTTTTTATTGCATGCAAAAGTGTAGTCTTCAACCTTGTTATTATATAAAAATGTCAGAATGAGTTTAAAAGTTATAAAAGTTGTATGACTTTCTTCATTTAAATCTTTGAAAACTTTCAATTTAATATTTTTTAATCTCAGTCCTTGATCAGTTTTCAGCTTGGCACTTTCAGTTAGGGGTGTGCAAAAAACTCGAAAATTGAAGTTCGAACGAGTCGAGTCGAGCTTGTTAGCTTTTGAGGCAAGTCGACACCGAAAAAACGATATTCTAATTTTAATAATTTCCCACTAAGTTTAAAAATATTTGCAACCTAAATAGGCGCCAAGAATATATTCTTAATGTACGATGGAGGCCCTCTTACCTTAAGAATATATATGCTTGTCTAATTGTAAGAATTCCCCACTAAGTTTAAGAATAGTTGCATCCGAAATCTGTCGCAGTAATTGTATAATAAGTGACGAGCTCGAAGAAATGTAACCAATTCTGAGGATAAATCGCATGTGCACATCTCCAACTCTATCTGTTTCCCTTCGCAGAGAACGTTAGAGTGAGAAAAGTTTGATGTCACACGACAACGAATAAATAATGTAGAGAGGTTATGTCTCGGTGTGGTACAACGGTATTCAACCTCACTGTCACATCAGACCTTTCTCACTCTAACTTTTTCTGTGAAGAAAAGCAGATGGATGTACACACGCGATTTATCCTTAAAATTGGTTGCATTTCTTCGAGCTTCTCACTTTTTACGAATTCGAAAAACTGATCGAAAAGCACGTCGCACAAAACATTAAAAGAAACATTTGGACAGAGCAAGGCGCATTTCGTCCTTTGGTTAGAAGATACTCTTAAATTGAGAATTTCGCTTACTTCATTAAGAATATTACTAAGAATATGCGTGTAAGAATAAGAATATGACACTCTTAATATTAGAATATCGTTTTTTCGGTGGAGCTGAGCTCGATCCGAGTCGAGATCGAGCTTTCCAGAAAGCTCGAAACTTTCAGAGCACTCGAATGTCTTCGAACACTCGAATGTCTTCGAGAACTAGAAACTTTCGAGAACTCGAACCTTTCGAGTAGTCAAATGTATTCAAGAACTCGAAACTTTCTAGCTACTCGAAAGTTTCAGGTTCTCGAAACCGAGCTCAAAACTTTTAAAATTAATAAGAATTTTTTCAAACCCGATACTAGGAGGGTTTTCAGATTGCTAACAGCGATTTTGAAATAAGAATTAAAAATTGAAGATTTTTTATCCAAAACTATGACCAAATTCTGTAAAAATTCAATGAACTGACGAATATATATATGAAGCTCAATACGAGGGGATTTTCTTGGATTTTTGGTCACTATTTTGGAGTAAAAATTCCAAAATAGTAACCAAATTTTTGAAAAATTTAATAAAATGACGGATTTCAATGAGACTCGGTATACTAGATGTTTTTTGGGATTCTGATCACTAATTTATGATCAGAATTTAAATATTCAAAATTTTTCATCCTAAACGACAACCAAATTTTGGAAAAATTGAAAATATAATTCAAAATATAAATGGCGGCGGGGCCTGGCGGGGCTAGGCCACCTATTTTGGAGGGCTAGCGGCGCTGGGCCACCTTTTTTCTCAATTGAGCTATTTCAATGGTTTTTTTTATTATTATTATACCATTACACCATATCCCCTTCGGGGTAAACTCTAATTCATTCGGTTCTAGTCCTGTCATGCCACTGAGGATTAAGTAGGTACTTATAGGAAAGGGAAGAGAATATATAGGGGAGTAGATAGAATATGAACATTTCCATGATTGGCAATGTTGCTAATAGTTCCTGTTACTTTGATTTTTTAATTTTACAATACTGTAGTTTCAAATTAAATTCTTCAAAATGTCAGGTCGATTCAGAAATAAATATTTCAAAATTTTATATTAAAAGCATTGGTAGTCAGTTTCGAATATAATAATTTTATATGTAAATGTAAAGTTATTTAAAATTGAAAAGCCTCAAAATGTCTTATTTTTATTTGAAGATTTGAACAGTTAAATAATTTCAAATTAAAAAATATGCAATTGATGAATTTAAAGAATGAATAATAATTCTAAAAGAAGTGCTAAAAATAAAACGATAAGAAACTAAAAAATTAAAAATTGTATTCAAAATCGAAATAGATGAAAATCTAACTGACTGAAATTGATACCTCAGTAATTGAATAATTTTGATAATTTTAAATGGCTGCAATTTTATAGTTATGAATTTTTATTTTGAACGCTAAATTTTTAATTTTTCCTTTAATAAGTTTCAATTTTGCAATATAAGAATTTGCAATGTAATAATTCCTAATGATATCCATTAAAAATTAATATTCATTTTGAATGTTTTTTTTTATATAATAATTCAATTCATTTGTGGATTTTTGAATTTGTCCAATCAGCTTTAATATTTATGGATTTTCAGCTCATTTTTCTCTCAGGCTTAACATGGTTATTGCACGGGGTTGTCCCGATATTTATTATCACTCACGGACGCATGATTATAATGCAATTAAGTGACCTGATAAGAGCGTGTGCCCTGACATATTGGGCAAAGCCTGGTTTTTACCCCATCATTCACGGACTGGGTTGCAGTCAAGTGCATGATGGGGGGAGCAACAGCTTAAGGTGGGTTCTGAAGCACCAGAACCTCGAGAAAGGCACAAAGAAAAATTTCAAGGGGTACCGGCTCAGGGATCGAACCCCGAACCTCTGAGGTGAAGTCCAAGCATCTAACCAACTGAGCCACCGAGGCTCTGATGGATTTTAATTTTATTATTATTATTATTATACCATTTAGCCATTTACCTTCCAGGGTAGGCGTGACTTGCTCGGTTGGAAAATAGTAAATAGGTATATAGGTATAAAATAGGTCGTTATATAGGTATATGGTAGATAGGTATTTAGGTGTTAGGTATCGATGTTTTAGATTGATCTGGCATTCTCGTGCCATTTATTTAAATGGTACGTTAATTCTGCAACACTGCTCTGACCCAGATTGCTGATCAATCTCTCTAGCGATCACCCCAAGTGAGGAGCTATTGTCACTCTGATTACAAACTATTTGTCGCTACACTTTTCTGTCCAGGCATACTACTCTAGTTTCCTTCACGTCCATGCATTTTTTCATGCAAGCTCTTGTGTTTCTATGGCTTCTTATGTCTCTTCGGATTAATGTCTCATTCACAGATTCTAACCATTCTTTCGGCGGTCTACCTCTGGGCATTTTGCCATTTACTTTACCTTTATACACTTGTTTGGTCAGTCGTTTATCTTTCATTCTTTTAAGATGTCCGAACCACCTTAACTGATTTTTTTCCCATATGTCAACTAGTGTCTCTCCTGTACCACATTCTTTGAGGATTGTCTCGTTTCGGACTTTGTCCCTCAGTGTTTTCCCGCATATTATGCGCAGAAGTTTCATGCCGATTGCGTTAATTTTACTCCTGTCCTTTTCTTGACAGGTCCATGTCTCGCTACCGTATAGTACAGTCGGTACGAATATAGAATTATGTATGGCCATTTTAGTTTTTTTTTATATGTTTTTATTTGAGAGAATGGACCCTGCTCTACCGATAACCTGCTTACCCTTATTTATGCGCCTAACTAACTCCCCATCTATTTTTCCGTCGCTAGTGAATAGGCTACCCAGATATACGCACTTGTTGTTAATTTTAAGGCCCATGTTCTTCATGCTTGTATTAAGTTTATTCAACATTCTTTACAAGTCCTCGATTGATTCTGCCATAATAATCTTGTCATCTGCGAAAGCTAACCCACGTACCTTGACGGTTTCAAGAACTAGACCTTCTTCGTCGAAGAGAGCAGTTCTTAGACACTTATCCACAAATATGATTAGCAGCCAAGATGTTAATTTTTTTTTAAACTCTTGTCACTTCGGAATTGAGGTGTATGCAACTTTTGAAATCCTTAGTGTCTTTTTTGTTATCACCTTCATCGAGCCATGCTTGATAATTACTTAAACCGTTACCGATTCTACGAAACTCGCCACGTTCTTTCAATCCGTTGTATACTGCATTTTACTACTTTTAATGCATAACGATTAGGCAAGAACAATTCACTTGACACACTATTCATCGACGCGACACTCAATGTTATTACTTTGGTAAAAGCGAATGATAATACATTTTAGAATGAAACAGCATGCAAAAGGTGACGTCCGCTAAAAAACACTTTGTGTTTTTTGGCGGACATCTTAAAGTATTTCAATATATAATTATTTTCATGGCCATTCGTCACAATGGACAATACCAAGTATTTGAATATTTGCCGCGCACCAGCAACGCCACTAGTGGCGATGAGGCAGACTATCCTAGTACGGAGTCTAGCCACCGTGCAAGCGCCGAACGCCCAGCGAGCGGCAGCGGTCAGGCTCGCAATTCAGTTAACATTGGTCTGCAGGAAGGTGAGGATCGCGGCTCCTCTCACCTTCCGAACTACGCAGGTTGAGCCTTCGCAATATCGCCCCCGACGTACGCGTTACGAATGACTTTGTCAACCGGGGAGGATTAAGTCCTTTTTTCCGGTTTCCTTGCAATATCGCGCCCGACGTACGCGTTACGAATGACTTTGTCAACCGTGGAGGATCAAGTCCTTTTTTCCGGTTTCTTCGCAATATCGCTCCCGATGTACGCGTTACGAATGAGTTTGTCAACCGTGGAGGTTCAAGTCCTTTTTTCCGGTTTCTTTCGATTTTAGCGCACTAGAGTTTTATGATTTAGTGACTTCTGATTGAGAGTGTTATGTCTAGTGATCGATAGGGTATTGGAGTTTCAGTCCCTCACGGACTAAACTCAAAACATTTAATAAAGAACTGTAACTAAAGTGATAGTACGGAGTTTGGTTACTTTTCCGGACCTTTCCCGCTCGGATGCTAGGGAGCGCCAAGCCAAGCTGAAAAATTGACCAGCTGGTTTCTACTTTTTCCCACGGTCCTTTCTCGAGGATCGAGGTTCTATATTTTCCTACGGTCCTTTCTCGAG
>CAKNXH010070610.1:0-17969 GCA_932178445.1 Andricus quercusramuli | reverse complement strand
TAAACTTAAAAATGTTTCTTAAAAATGAATGCACCTCTTTATAATTTCAGAGCTAAATTAATTGTTCATTTTAAAACAAAAAATTTATAATTATAATATTATATTTATATTATATATTTATAATAAAAATTCTAAATAATAATTTATTAAAATTATTGGCATGCATTTAAAACTTAAAATTAATAGTTCTTTTGTGAGTGTAATGAATTCTCACATAACTATCTCAATTTTTGTGTACTTTCATATAAATAATGTGAAATAGACCACAATCCAGTTTTAGATTCTTAGGGAGTTATTATTATACCATTAAGCCATTTCCCTTTCGGGGTAGGCGTGACTTGCTCGGTTGGAAAGTAGTGGGATAGGTATATAGGTGTAAAGTAGGTCGTTATATGGTATAAGGAAGGATAGGTATGTAGGTGTTAGTAATTTGAATTAAATTAATTTTAAAGTTGAAATGTAAGAAAGTAATTTCAGCAAATTATAATTACCATAATATTTAAAATAAAAACTATCCAACATGATACACTTTTTAATGCTTTTCAGTTTTAACATACATTCTATTATCTTATTTTGCAACTTAAATATAGCTGCCGAAACCGGAAAATTACATTGCATTTAGTGGACAAAAGATTATTTCTATGAAAAAAGTCTTCAATCTTAAACGTTTAAAAATAGGCACAATTTTTTTTTCATTTTTATATTCAAAAAAAAATTTGAAATTTTTTTCCTACATTTAAAATAACGAAAATATTTTTAATTGCCGAAAACAATCACGAAAAACAAGAATCTCGAATTCCAAAATATCTTACATTTAAATTGATCGAAAAACATCATTTCTGAGTTCTTAAATTTAAGCAAATTCTAAGATTCAAATAAGGACCCCACACAAATCCACCGAGACCTTTTTTACATACATACAATTCTTTCGCATGTATTAAAAGTAAATTCCATTGAACGTAAAACAAAGTAAAATTGGAAGTAATTTTTTTTCTTTTTACTAATAATAAGAAATTAAGAAATTTTATTTAGAAAATAATAAAATGCAGTTTTGGCTTTGTAGACAATATTTCTTTTAAAATAAAATAATTATTTAGCTCTAAAAATTGGGAAGACGTGCATTCATTTTTTAAAACAGTTTTGAAGACTAAAGTATTTGGTAATGGGATAAAAAATTTATAAATAATAAATAATTTACTAAGATTATTTTCTTACATTTCAGCTTTAAAATTGATTTCAGGTAATTCTCCTATTTAATATTGAAATTGATATACCCTGCCTCTGTCAATCACATAAATTTTAAAATAGAAATTATGTACCCTATTTCTTCGTTTTCCTATTGACAACATTGAAATTAAGCATTTTTCCCTGTACACAGTTTAATCAAACCTCATTTGTGATCTATTTCAGATCATTCCTATGAAAGTACATAAAAATTGTGATATTTATAAGAATTAATTACATTCGATTGATTATTTATTTATTTATATACCGTGCCAATCTTATTCTTAATCACAGACTGAAGTATAATAAACATTAAACGAATTTATAATTTTCAAGCATAAGAAAAGTAAAAAGTAGATAAAAGTAGATTTTACAATGAAATAAAAAAATTCCCGGTCCTAAATAAAATTCTCGGGTTTATCACGGTTTCTCCTAGTTAAAAAAAATTCCCGAGTTTTTCCCAGTCTGATCGACACTGATATTATTTATTCCTATATTGATTTTTCTGTAATACTTTAATACCCATTTTCTATTTAAAATAATTACTGATTTATATATTAGCTACAAAATAATGAAATTTCAGAATTAAAACAGAAAAATATCATTACAAATAATAAAATTGCCATTTTACACTCTCATGAGTAAAATAATTTTTTATTTAAAATAAAAAATTATTTACAAATTTTTATATAATTACTTTATAAATTATTTATAATTACTTTATAAATTATTTATAAATTATTTTAAACAATAACGACAATAAAACAATAAACCCATTTCTGTAACAGGCTATATGTATAGTGTAAGGCTCTCTCTCCTGTAAATCATTATTTATTTATTTATGACGTATAGATATACAAGTCATTAAAGGTTTTATGAAGTGTTTATAAGAAATAACAAAGCTGTGATTTTCATAATTTCGTATACATTCTATTTTCCTTGATAAAATATTATAAATATTGAATATTTAATTCAATGAAAATTTAAGAAAGTATTATAATGCAAAAAAGTTTTAAATCTTTTTTAAAAAAAGTCTTAAAACTTTTGAAAATGGTTTAAAATATGAATATCGACTATTATACTTTCATATTTTTCATGCTTCTTTGAGAAAATATCACTAAAAGAAATTATGATTATTTTGCTGAATTAAAAATATATATAATTTATTATCATTCTAAATTCACAATATTTAAAATCAATTAAAAAATGAAATGCAAAATTTGAAAATTGAAAACCACTTGAGGCTTGAGAATGATATACATCAGCTCCCTGGCACTAAAAGCTAAAAATGGGCACACATTTGACTGCCCTGCGCATTAGTACTTAAATTGCCCGAGCGTAGCGCTGATTACCTATAGGGCCGACTTTCTTGAAAATACATGGCAAAATTGTCAACATTCGAAGTTTTTTTATATTTTCTGGTAGTTTATTAGTCCTTTTTTCGTTTTTTTTTGGCCGAAAATGATCAGTGATGAATTACTAATTATTTTTAATCGATAATTGACGAGTTTTAAAGTATATTTAAATAATTATAAATTGTTTAAGAAATTTTTTTCCCCCGTAAATCATGAAAAATTATTATCTTTCGGAATAAATCGTACAAAGTTGATGAATTTCAAGAGTGGTAGTTCTTGTTTAACTTATTTGGTAATTATTTAAACAATTTTCATTTGTTTAAACAAATTTTTCTGCCTAAAATCGTAAAAAGTTATTATTTTCTGAAAATAATGACACAATTAACGAGTGTTGAAAGAAATACATTTTTTAAGGATGTTTGGTAATTATTTAAACAATTTTGATTCGTTTAAACAATTTTATCCCCCTGTAAAGCGTAAAAAATTATTACTTTCTGGAATTAATGACACAATTAAAGGAATTTAAGAGTAATATCTTTTTTCTACAGAATATTTAGCAATTTTTATTTGTTTGAACAATTTTTGTTTGTTTAAAAATGTTTGTTGATGCTCATTACCCGAAATTCATTTGAAAAATTATTCATTTTAACGAATATGATCTGAAAAAATAACTACTCATAACAGACTGCAAAAATGGTTTATATTAATGATTATTAATGATTATTAATTGTTTAAATAATTTCAAAGTATCTTAAGCAAAAAAAAAATATTCTTAAAATTCGTTAATTGTGTCATTAATTGCTGAAAAGAATAAATTTCCTCGATTTGCAGGGAAAACAAATTTTAAACAAACAAAAATTGTTCAAACAAATAGAAATTATTTTAAAAATTGCTAAATATTCTGTAGAAAAAAAATATTACTCTTAAATTCCTTCAATTGTGTCATTAATTCCAGAAAGTAATAATTTGTCACGCTTTACAGGGGGAAAAAAATGTTTAAACAAATCAAAAATGTTTAAATAATTACCAAACATCCTTAAAAAATGCATTGCTTTCAACATTCTTTAATTGTGTCATTATTTTCAGAAATTAATAACTTTTCACGATTTACAGGGGAAAAAAATTGTTTAAACAAATACTAATTGTTTAAACAATTTACAATTATTTAAAATATACTTTAAAACTAGTCACTTATCGATTAAAAATAATTCATGTTGAAATTTTTTTTTTAAATACCGTCTTTAGCATGAATTTGATAGAAAACTCCTATTTTGCATTTTTTGGGGAATTTTCCGGGCACAATTAAAGGGGTTCAGGTATGTCAAAATCAAAAGCTATTGGGTGGAAATTATTCCTTAAATACTCCTCAAGAGGTGACAATACTTTACTTGACAAAAAATGTATAACAAGTACTTCTTTTTACATTTTTTTGAAAATTGAGCTTTTCCCGTTTAAAACCCCATGTTAATTTTAAAAGCCCGGGTTAACGTTAACGTTGAAAAAAAAAAAAAATACGGAATTTCCTTTTCCGGAAAACGAACAAAATGGGGGGGTTTTATCACCAAAAATCGAAAGTCGAATTTTTGGACCACTGTATATATTGCTTTTTTTTATTATGTACTTTGAAATAAAAATTCCGCCAGAGTTTAAACATGAATTCGTGGCATAAAATTAATAGTTTTTAAACAAATAATAATTCAAAGAACTAGATAATAAGCTCCAAAAAATATATTTACTATTTACAATTTGTAAAATTTCAAAAAATAATGCAAATAATTTGTATATGAGTATCAATAATTCATCATATTCTCTTGGCACACTATTTTATATTGGCAATTATTTAAATTTGAGAACGCGCTATACTTATTTGTGGTAAAAATATTTTTTTATTATAGCTGATCAAAAAAAAAAAAAAAGAAAGCTCTAAGCTAAAGAAAATGTCAAAGTTTTATTCTACATAAGATTACAGAATTACAGCATACATTTTGAAAATTCAACTAATTTGAAGAATTTAACTAATTTAACTAATCTAAAGAAAATATAAACGTTTTTTTGTACATAAAATTACATATTATTACTGTTGTGTTTTACAGAAAGTTATAATTTTTTGAAATGCTTGTTGCATTCATTTTATTTATTGAAATTTTATATTACATATAAGATTCATAAGAATCATACTTTTTTAATTTAAAAATTGCCTTATTATTAATCTCATATACATACCTCTTGATTATTGCCATTTTTATAATTGCAAAATAATTTGTTAAGTTACTTTATACTGTTTTAAAATGAAATGTTTTAATATTAAATTAGGTACATGAATTTTTACGACGCAAAAAAACCTTTTTATTTTAATTTAAAATCGTGACACTAAAGTTCATAAATTAATTAATTATTTAATTAATAACAATTTCATTGTTTATACTTTGTTTAAATTTATTATATTAAATGTATTATCTTGGAAAATTTTTTCGTATTGCTTTCACACACTTAATCACTCAGAAACTTAGCATATTTCACTTTTTTCGTTATGTATTTTATACTAGTATATTCCAAAAACATTTAACTTCTTTTTTCCATTAAAAAACACGAAAAAGCGGTTCAGATTTTTAAAAAACATAAATATTTGCATTTTTGCCATGTATTTTGAAGATAGTCGGCCCTATAGGTAATCAGCGCCACGATTTCGCCTGGTGGCCGTGATCCACCTTTCAGCCAACTTTTATAATACATGCCTCCATGAAAGTGCCAGGGGGCTGATATACATTATATCAATCTAACCTCAAGTTTTCTTATATCATATATTCCTTATATTACAAAATTGAAAACCTGTAGTAACTTATACTATATTCCCTATAGATCCTATACTAGAAAAGATTCTATAATAATACTTGAAAAACATAATCATCATCTTTTAAAACTTTGTTAGCTTTTTTGAGGTTGTCAAACTTTGTTTGTAAACAAAGGTCGACTCTAACCTCCAAATCCTCCAATTCTCCAAATCTGAAAAAGCTGACAAATCTTGAAAATAGCCCAGTCGCCGAGAATGAGAAATTTCACGTTAAGAGTCGTGCATTCTCGGCAATCCTCGGCGTCAACGCCGAACCCATCTTCGTGGCCGCCACCGAAATCAAACGAAAGAGCACGAAGGAGACAGTGAACTCATCCCAGCCGACAAATTTTCGTTGCCGCGGAGCGTGGAATCAAGTGACGGAGTGGGGACACACCGACACGCGGCGTTTATGTGTGTCGCTCCCACACGGGAGTCGTGGTGGGGGCCGCCAGCTCCCACGATCTGTGAACACTGAGTCAGAATTATTACCCAGTAGTATCGCACGAGCCCAAGCATTATAAAAATTATTATTTGCAGAATTTGTGAAAATTATTGAAGGAAAGTATATTTATAAACATTTCAATAAATGAAAAAGAGTGGAGGCATTGAGAATCGAACACGCAACCTTCCGGGTACAAGGACGAAGCCCTCAAACTGCAAATGACCTGTAAAGAATATTGGAAATTCAATTTTCTCTGAAACCGCGAAAAGCGCATATTATAGCTTTCGAAAAGTAATTTATTCAAAAAATTATGAATTGAAACTGAAATTCACAATTGGTGGTCTCCCTTAAATAGTCCACAATTTATAATCAAGAATTAGATGCAATCAATATAAGTTAGGATGTAATAAACAAAATCATAACGCTGTGTTTCATAGTCAACAATCTATTCAACTTGACCCATATCGAAATTCAATTTTTAATGTAAAATGTAAGTGAAAAATATATTCCTTCTAATCCTTCTAATCCTTTCTTATTTATTTCGACTAAAAATTACAGAAAGATAATTAACCACTACATACTTCAAGAAAAAAGCATAATTTACCAAATTTAAAGTTCTAATATAATAATAGCGGCTGCAGATCTAATTTAGGATCTTGTTAAAACAACATGAAACTGGGTATATTCTAATATATTCTACTTTTTTAATCCAATATATATTCCAATATATATATCCAATATGGTATATTCCAATACATTCTACTTTTTTAATCCGCTTTCTTCAAACTAATGGCGATAATTGAACTTTTCTTTTTAACACTGATATAGGGGATTTCTCATTGTTTCGAAATAAACGGAAAAAAAATGAAAAACTTAAAAAATGCAGAAATGGCGACCGTTTATCTGAACATATATATATATTTTTTTAAATATGCTAGGTCCAAAGGCGAAATTGAAGACAGAAAACAAAATTGTTCATTTCGAGGAGTTATAAAAAGTTTCGATGTTTTGCACCGTAATTGGAGTGTTTTCAAAAATATACTTTTTGCTGTAAAAAAAAATTATTGGTGCAAAGTGCTTGATAATATAAGAGGAACTTTTTGGAAACGTTCGTTCGATTAAAAATGTTTTATTTCATAAGAGATAGAATAAAAAATTTCTATTCGAATTTTCAAAAATTGCCTATTTATGAAATTTACGAATCCAAAAGTTACCTATAAGTTGAGATACATGTTTATCCCCTGACTATAATGCTCAGCCAAGATTTCCACACAAAATTCCAAGCCTTCGATAGCTCAGTTGGTTAGAGGCTGCGGCGCGGTGTGGCGTGAGTTATTCATGGTTAGGTAGTGTTTTTAGGATCCGAATCCTCAGCGATTAATTAAGATTTTTTAAACCGCTTAATCATCCGATTATACGTATAAGTGACAATATCTTTGTAATAAATTAAGTGTTTGTTTATTGAAGCTTCTAATGTGTCCCCTAAGGGCTTACATTTTTCTTGTATCTCTTCCCTATTCCTTTACACACACCCCCCACGCACTTTCTTGCTGGTGGGAGGGAGGCCTACAGTTTAAGGTGGGTTCCGAACCACCAAGAGCAACAGCCTTAAGTACTTAGAGAACCTTTTTCTCTAGAGGTACCGGTCGCACGACTCTCCGGAGATGAACAACTCCCTTGCAAGGCTAGTGTTCACCGCATGGGCCTCCGAGGCTCTTCCAGAGTGCGAGGCAGGAATCGAAAGAAGGGGTCCAAAGCCTACGCCTTAACCCCCACGACCATCGTCCAACTTAATAAATTAAGTGTAATGATAATAATATCACAAATAATTTTTTTAGTCATTAAATTGCTCTAATAATTCTGCATCCACTCCAATTTACATTTTGCGGAACTCTGATATAGATTTCATAACCTGAGTGCCAGTACATGTTAAATCGCATCGGATTTCAAAATCTATTGAAACGATCAATACATCTAGTAAAAATAGTTCATCACATCGTATAACCAGACCTGTCTGAATTCCACTAAACTGTCTTCCATATCCGCTACTTTTGAATTAGGTCCCTTAATATTATAATAAAACTTATTTTTTTCCGTATGTATTATGTCTAAGTCTTCACCTACAAGGACTGGGTTTGTGTAAATCGAAGGTAATCAAGCTCTTCTCATAAATGTCTTGTCTCTCGTTGAACAAAGTTCTATAGTCAGGTCATTTTGGATAATTGTGTCGGAAATGAATAGGCTTAATCCGAATTGCGGAGCCCGACCCCCCTACACGCAGCGCTCTGAACAACCGCCCGTGTCGCCCAGTCCAAAGGCCGACACTCCCCTAATAGCCGGAACGTTCCTGGGACGTTCCCGGAACGTTCCCGGAACGTGTAAAATGTCCGCTGCTCGGGAACGATCCAGGAACATACCACTAGAACGTTCCAAACATAAATTAACGTTATTGTCATTATTATCAATAAATATTGTGTAAACCGTAAGTGATGTCAGTTTGTGATACGGATATCATATTAAAGTGTAGTATATGCGGTACTCAAAATTTAAAAATGACATCCATTTTCACCTATCTCTTACAGTTCACGAGATAATTGTTGTTAAAAATAACAATAATGGAAAGTTCCCCTCAGGTCTCAGTGGAAAGTTTCCAAGGGGCGGACATTTTACACGTTCCGGGAATGTTCCGTGCTATTAGAGTGTGTATAAACGGCTACTTTCAGAACTAAAAAGACGCTGATAAAACGCGTAAAACATGCCTAGTCTGGGATCCGGAGAGGAGAGTTCGTGTCCATTTTAGGTCCGTATGATTTGATGATTGATTCTTGTGCAGAATGTTCTCCTGATTCCGAATATATCGGAAGCACATAGCAATTCCAGGTTATTTTGTTACTATTTGACATTTTCTGTGTTTAAATAAAAAATGTCATATCTCGGAAAGTCACACAAGTTTCGAAAATATTTTTTCATAATCATTTAAAGAAGAGTGATATGCACAGATTTTATCAATCAAAACTGTTTTTCAAATATCGCAATTTGCACTAAGACAAAAAAAAAGCACATACTTCTTTCAAATTGTGAATAATTACAAATAGTTCACCTAACTACCTCTAATTTAAATCACTTCATTATTTTCATTAGAACTGAAGATAGTACAGTTGCATATTTATGTACAAAAAACGAACAATTTGTTATAAGCTGCCGAATTTCCCTACTTTTTAACAGATTTTCGGGTCTGTAAGCTATAAGAATTTTTTTGGCATATTTGTTTCAGGCTCATTAAGGTACAAAATTTTGACCTTTAAAAGTTTAAAATGATCCTTCATTCATTGAGCTACCATTTTTTCTTCACTGACTTTTTTGACGTCAAAGCCAGACGACTCGAATTGGCTCGACGATAGTAGGCAATGCGACGTTTCCGAGTACTGTTTCTCAGCCGCTAGGACGGGAATTTACTCAGCCATCGAGACCGAAAAAGCTGTCTTTATTTTAACATAAGTACGTTAATTTATCAGTAACACATACATTTTCTTATATGTATGTATTCAAAAAGATTTATTCTTTCATATTCGCTCTTTTCTCGCTTTGTATAGATATCCAAACTACTAAAATTCATTATGTGCGTAAATCTGACATATTGCCATAAGACTCCATGTTTAATCCAGCAACTTCATAAACAAATATTTTGAAAAATAGTTAAGTTAACCTAGCTAAAACTTAGCATGTCAACGCAAATTTTTTAGCGTTTATAATATTTCAAAATGCGGTCGCAAATGCTGTTTCTTATACGCGGCCGCAAATGCGGCAGCATATTTTCAGTAGGATCTGTCTATGACAGATCTCATATCGGATTACAAATAGCAGATGAAGTTTTTCAATACTCTTGTTTTTCGAAAAAGGTATGTGGACAAATAATTATTGTGTTAATTGGGTAAGTAATATTATATGTATTCACATATTTATACGATCTATTATTTGTATAAACTTAATGCTAGTTGTCAGATTTTGATGATAGAAAGTTTAATCATCCCCGAATATTTATGGAATATATTTCATTTCAATTTAAATGACATTGAGTATTTTATTAGTTGCCCAGGAAAAAAGAACCCATTGAAAAGGCGACTCCGTGAATTGCGTATCTGTCATTTGCAGATTGAGATTTTTGAACCTGCAATGTACTACAATGTCCATTTCAAGCAATGTCATATTGAATCGGTTTACTTCTTTTTGAATAAGACCGATTTTTTCAGGTTGGGCTGCCATATTTCACATGATTTTTAAAATTGATAAATTATTGATAGATTAAGAAAAATCATACGCAAGGCTACTAGATTCCTTTTGCTATTTTAGTTATAGAGAATGTGAAGGCTTTTGTGGCTTATAAGTCTGTCAAAAAAATAATAACGAGTAAAATTCTGTTAAAAACTCATCGGCGGCAATCGGTGAATGGATTTTTGTTTCCTGGGTGTCTTAAGTTTTACGTGGAGCTCTTTTTCAACCATTCGCTATTTTATGTAAAAAAAATCTTTTTTCTTAGGTTTGTTGGTTATTGCAGAAGCAACAGAATGCAGTCAAAAAGCTACCCAGATAACATCCTGTTAGCACACTGATGGCTTATATGCACGCAGATCTGCTGATCGACGCGCAGATTGTGCTCTCACTTGATGAGACATATGCGTCATCATATGGCTGGCATATGTATAGCAGAATCTGACGCATAATCTGCTACGCATATCGCTAGCAGATCTGTTACGCATATCGCTTGCAGATCCGAAGCATATCTACGACAAATATAAACACTACTTCTAATTTGAATTTTTTTGCATTTTGAGAGAATGGTCAATGCTCAAAAATGCGAAATTCCAATTCGCACTAGTGTGGACTTTATGTATACGCAGATATAGTGTGGACTCTACGGGTTAAAATGAGAACAAAAAGGAATATTATGGATATCATGTTGGTTCGCCGGTACATGTGCACGCATGCGTGCACATGTACCGGCGAACCATACGTCTTGAATTACGATTTCAAGGGAAAAAACCACAATTCCAAGATTTTTTTGGAAACAGTGAAATCTTTCGACGTAATAAAAGTTGTCAAAAAGATCACTGCACAAAACATAACCCGATTTTATCATGATGAAGAAATTGGACTATGTCACGCGTTTGTATGTTGCGCTGGATTTTCACGCCATGCGACCTGTATGTAACAAAGGAAAATAGTGACCTTGACCGCGTTATCCGCGTTATCTAACCATGCAGCACAAAATGATGCAAATAATTGCGGAAACGACGCGACTCACTTGCGAGCTTGATGAAATTCGCAAACTGGACATATGCCGGCATGCGCGCGCATTCCTCGAGAAATGGTTCCCGCGAATTTTAAAAAACTATAATTTTCAAAGAAATCTTCATTTGAGTAGACTAATTAATTTTTTGTAATATTGATGTTGATTTGACGAACTTCATTAATCTATTTTTATAATATTCAATACATTCAGGATGGCCTGGAAACGTGGAGGAGATTAATATTTTTTTTAACAAGGTTGTGTATAAATACCGGCACCGACAAAGAAAATGCGCGATATCACTTTAAAAATAACAAAAATTTGGATATATTTTAAGAATTAATTTTGCCAGAAAAAAAAATAAAGATGAAAATTCTAATTTTTGAAATTTTGAAAATTTTTCGAAATAAAGTAAATTTTTGGATACTTTATATTCTTGTACATTTCCGGGAAAAGAAAGAAACTCAAAGTTTTCAATTTTCCAACATTTCAAAAGTATCAAAAAATTTTTTTAATATTTCCAAAAATCCACAAAATTAAAAAAAAATTATTTAAAAAATTTCAATATTGTTTTGAAAATGGTTTATATAACTTTCCAATAACAATTAATTTTATATGTAATAACTATAGGAAAATTAAATATTATTAGAAAGAATTCTGCCCTCATAGTGATTGCAGACTCTGCGTCACATTCTCACGGTATTGTGTGATGCAGAGTGTGTTGGCCAAATGCGACTCACAGCGCACGCAGATGTGTGCTCGACAGTCCATGCTGGCGAGATGAGTGAGTTATTGCACGCAGAACCTGACAATCACAATCTGCGGGTGATCTGCGTCGCACAATTGTTATCTGGGTATATATAGGAAAGGCAACTCGAATAGTTGTGTGGTGTTAGGAAATTTTGTAGTTATAATTGTAGATTTCCCTAATATTTCTCTTTGTGTCACAATATATTTTTTATTTATTAAACACCTGTAATTTAACGTCATATGTTCACAACTTACAACGAAACTAGAACGGGTTTAGCTGGAATGAAAAGACAAATTTTTCACGAAATCTTTTTGGAAGAAAGCTTCCTCTATTATTTTGCTTTGTTTTGAACAACGTTACATAAGTTTTTGAAGCAATCATTTGTTCATTTATTATATTTAAAAACAATGCACACGTGGTAACTTATGTAAATTTCGAAGTTCTATCCATGAAGGACTACAGGCTCTAGCCGCCGCAGGTGCTGCTTGTCATATCCGGTATAAGTTCGTGATTCTGTTCGCATCTAATGAATTATTCGCATATAATGCATTCTGTTCGCACCATGAATTTGGTTCGCAGAAATTCTTTTTTTTATTGCCATTTCTATAAAACTGTATGATTTAATATTTGAAGTTTAGAAATATATAAGTGTAAAATGAAATAATATGTGATTGATAGTATTTGCAGTTATTTGAAATCAATGGCAACGGCCATACCACGCTGGAAACACCAGTTCCCGTTAGATCACGGAAGTTAAGCAGTGTTGGGCGCGGTTAGTACTTGGATGGGTGACCGTCTGATACTACTGCGTTGCTGTTGGCGGTCGTGGGTGTGGTGAAACTATCCACCTAGAAACACTACCCGAATCGGGTAGTGTCACGCCTACCCCGAGAGGCTCGCCGAAAGGGAAATGGCTTAATGGTATAAAAAAAAAAAAATTTGAATCTTCGCAATTGTATAACAAAATGAAATTGATGATTGCAGACCCATATTTTTGAAATAAATATATATTGATCAATATAATTGAATTGCTGAAATCTATTATAAAAACAATTTTTTTATTGCAAGCAAAAGTGTAGTCTTCAACCTTGTTATTATATAAAAATGTCAGAATGAGTTTAAAAGTTATAAAAGTTGTATGACTTTCTTCATTTAAATCTTTGAAAACTTTCAATTTAATATTTTTTAATCTCAGTCCTTGATCAGTTTTCAGCTTGGCACTTTCAGTTAGGGGTGTGCAAAAAACTCGAAAATTGAAGTTCGAACGAGTCGAGTCGAGCTTGTTAGCTTTTGAGGCAAGTCGACACCGAAAAAACGATATTCTAATTTTAATAATTTCCCACTAAGTTTAAAAATATTTGCAACCTAAATAGGCGCCAAGAATATATTCTTAATGTACGATGGAGGCCCTCTTACCTTAAGAATATATATGCTTGTCTAATTGTAAGAATTCCCCACTAAGTTTAAGAATAGTTGCATCCGAAATCTGTCGCAGTAATTGTATAATAAGTGACGAGCTCGAAGAAATGTAACCAATTCTGAGGATAAATCGCATGTGCACATCTCCAACTCTATCTGTTTCCCTTCGCAGAGAACGTTAGAGTGAGAAAAGTTTGATGTCACACGACAACGAATAAATAATGTAGAGAGGTTATGTCTCGGTGTGGTACAACGGTATTCAACCTCACTGTCACATCAGACCTTTCTCACTCTAACTTTTTCTGTGAAGAAAAGCAGATGGATGTACACACGCGATTTATCCTTAAAATTGGTTGCATTTCTTCGAGCTTCTCACTTTTTACGAATTCGAAAAACTGATCGAAAAGCACGTCGCACAAAACATTAAAAGAAACATTTGGACAGAGCAAGGCGCATTTCGTCCTTTGGTTAGAAGATACTCTTAAATTGAGAATTTCGCTTACTTCATTAAGAATATTACTAAGAATATGCGTGTAAGAATAAGAATATGACACTCTTAATATTAGAATATCGTTTTTTCGGTGGAGCTGAGCTCGATCCGAGTCGAGATCGAGCTTTCCAGAAAGCTCGAAACTTTCAGAGCACTCGAATGTCTTCGAACACTCGAATGTCTTCGAGAACTAGAAACTTTCGAGAACTCGAACCTTTCGAGTAGTCAAATGTATTCAAGAACTCGAAACTTTCTAGCTACTCGAAAGTTTCAGGTTCTCGAAACCGAGCTCAAAACTTTTAAAATTAATAAGAATTTTTTCAAACCCGATACTAGGAGGGTTTTCAGATTGCTAACAGCGATTTTGAAATAAGAATTAAAAATTGAAGATTTTTTATCCAAAACTATGACCAAATTCTGTAAAAATTCAATGAACTGACGAATATATATATGAAGCTCAATACGAGGGGATTTTCTTGGATTTTTGGTCACTATTTTGGAGTAAAAATTCCAAAATAGTAACCAAATTTTTGAAAAATTTAATAAAATGACGGATTTCAATGAGACTCGGTATACTAGATGTTTTTTGGGATTCTGATCACTAATTTATGATCAGAATTTAAATATTCAAAATTTTTCATCCTAAACGACAACCAAATTTTGGAAAAATTGAAAATATAATTCAAAATATAAATGGCGGCGGGGCCTGGCGGGGCTAGGCCACCTATTTTGGAGGGCTAGCGGCGCTGGGCCACCTTTTTTCTCAATTGAGCTATTTCAATGGTTTTTTTTATTATTATTATACCATTACACCATATCCCCTTCGGGGTAAACTCTAATTCATTCGGTTCTAGTCCTGTCATGCCACTGAGGATTAAGTAGGTACTTATAGGAAAGGGAAGAGAATATATAGGGGAGTAGATAGAATATGAACATTTCCATGATTGGCAATGTTGCTAATAGTTCCTGTTACTTTGATTTTTTAATTTTACAATACTGTAGTTTCAAATTAAATTCTTCAAAATGTCAGGTCGATTCAGAAATAAATATTTCAAAATTTTATATTAAAAGCATTGGTAGTCAGTTTCGAATATAATAATTTTATATGTAAATGTAAAGTTATTTAAAATTGAAAAGCCTCAAAATGTCTTATTTTTATTTGAAGATTTGAACAGTTAAATAATTTCAAATTAAAAAATATGCAATTGATGAATTTAAAGAATGAATAATAATTCTAAAAGAAGTGCTAAAAATAAAACGATAAGAAACTAAAAAATTAAAAATTGTATTCAAAATCGAAATAGATGAAAATCTAACTGACTGAAATTGATACCTCAGTAATTGAATAATTTTGATAATTTTAAATGGCTGCAATTTTATAGTTATGAATTTTTATTTTGAACGCTAAATTTTTAATTTTTCCTTTAATAAGTTTCAATTTTGCAATATAAGAATTTGCAATGTAATAATTCCTAATGATATCCATTAAAAATTAATATTCATTTTGAATGTTTTTTTTTATATAATAATTCAATTCATTTGTGGATTTTTGAATTTGTCCAATCAGCTTTAATATTTATGGATTTTCAGCTCATTTTTCTCTCAGGCTTAACATGGTTATTGCACGGGGTTGTCCCGATATTTATTATCACTCACGGACGCATGATTATAATGCAATTAAGTGACCTGATAAGAGCGTGTGCCCTGACATATTGGGCAAAGCCTGGTTTTTACCCCATCATTCACGGACTGGGTTGCAGTCAAGTGCATGATGGGGGGAGCAACAGCTTAAGGTGGGTTCTGAAGCACCAGAACCTCGAGAAAGGCACAAAGAAAAATTTCAAGGGGTACCGGCTCAGGGATCGAACCCCGAACCTCTGAGGTGAAGTCCAAGCATCTAACCAACTGAGCCACCGAGGCTCTGATGGATTTTAATTTTATTATTATTATTATTATACCATTTAGCCATTTACCTTCCAGGGTAGGCGTGACTTGCTCGGTTGGAAAATAGTAAATAGGTATATAGGTATAAAATAGGTCGTTATATAGGTATATGGTAGATAGGTATTTAGGTGTTAGGTATCGATGTTTTAGATTGATCTGGCATTCTCGTGCCATTTATTTAAATGGTACGTTAATTCTGCAACACTGCTCTGACCCAGATTGCTGATCAATCTCTCTAGCGATCACCCCAAGTGAGGAGCTATTGTCACTCTGATTACAAACTATTTGTCGCTACACTTTTCTGTCCAGGCATACTACTCTAGTTTCCTTCACGTCCATGCATTTTTTCATGCAAGCTCTTGTGTTTCTATGGCTTCTTATGTCTCTTCGGATTAATGTCTCATTCACAGATTCTAACCATTCTTTCGGCGGTCTACCTCTGGGCATTTTGCCATTTACTTTACCTTTATACACTTGTTTGGTCAGTCGTTTATCTTTCATTCTTTTAAGATGTCCGAACCACCTTAACTGATTTTTTTCCCATATGTCAACTAGTGTCTCTCCTGTACCACATTCTTTGAGGATTGTCTCGTTTCGGACTTTGTCCCTCAGTGTTTTCCCGCATATTATGCGCAGAAGTTTCATGCCGATTGCGTTAATTTTACTCCTGTCCTTTTCTTGACAGGTCCATGTCTCGCTACCGTATAGTACAGTCGGTACGAATATAGAATTATGTATGGCCATTTTAGTTTTTTTTTATATGTTTTTATTTGAGAGAATGGACCCTGCTCTACCGATAACCTGCTTACCCTTATTTATGCGCCTAACTAACTCCCCATCTATTTTTCCGTCGCTAGTGAATAGGCTACCCAGATATACGCACTTGTTGTTAATTTTAAGGCCCATGTTCTTCATGCTTGTATTAAGTTTATTCAACATTCTTTACAAGTCCTCGATTGATTCTGCCATAA
This sequence comes from Andricus quercusramuli, assembly GCA_932178445.1. Taxonomy (NCBI): domain Eukaryota; kingdom Metazoa; phylum Arthropoda; class Insecta; order Hymenoptera; family Cynipidae; genus Andricus; species Andricus quercusramuli. The sequence goes on along the minus strand of CAKNXH010070610.1, from coordinate 1,253 downwards.
TAATCTTGTCATCTGCGAAAGCTAACCCACGTACCTTGACGGTTTCAAGAACTAGACCTTCTTCGTCGAAGAGAGCAGTTCTTAGACACTTATCCACAAATATGATTAGCAGCCAAGATGTTAATTTTTTTTTAAACTCTTGTCACTTCGGAATTGAGGTGTATGCAACTTTTGAAATCCTTAGTGTCTTTTTTGTTATCACCTTCATCGAGCCATGCTTGATAATTACTTAAACCGTTACCGATTCTACGAAACTCGCCACGTTCTTTCAATCCGTTGTATACTGCATTTTACTACTTTTAATGCATAACGATTAGGCAAGAACAATTCACTTGACACACTATTCATCGACGCGACACTCGATGTTATTACTTTGGTAAAAGCGAATGATAATACATTTTAGAATGAAACAGCATGCAAAAGGTGACGTCCGCTAAAAAACACTTTGTGTTTTTTGGCGGACATCTTAAAGTATTTCAATATATAATTATTTTCATGGCCATTCGTCACAATGGACAATACCAAGTATTTGAATATTTGCCGCGCACCAGCAACGCCACTAGTGGCGATGAGGCAGACTATCCTAGTACGGAGTCTAGCCACCGTGCAAGCGCCGAACGCCCAGCGAGCGGCAGCGGTCAGGCTCGCAATTCAGTTAACATTGGTCTGCAGGAAGGTGAGGATCGCGGCTCCTCTCACCTTCCGAACTACGCAGGTTGAGCCTTCGCAATATCGCCCCCGACGTACGCGTTACGAATGACTTTGTCAACCGGGGAGGATTAAGTCCTTTTTTCCGGTTTCCTTGCAATATCGCGCCCGACGTACGCGTTACGAATGACTTTGTCAACCGTGGAGGATCAAGTCCTTTTTTCCGGTTTCTTCGCAATATCGCTCCCGATGTACGCGTTACGAATGAGTTTGTCAACCGTGGAGGTTCAAGTCCTTTTTTCCGGTTTCTTTCGATTTTAGCGCACTAGAGTTTTATGATTTAGTGACTTCTGATTGAGAGTGTTATGTCTAGTGATCGATAGGGTATTGGAGTTTCAGTCCCTCACGGACTAAACTCAAAACATTTAATAAAGAACTGTAACTAAAGTGATAGTACGGAGTTTGATTACTTTTCCGGACCTTTCCCGCTCGGATGCTAGGGAGCGCCAAGCCAAGCTGAAAAATTGACCAGCTGGTTTCTACTTTTTCCCACGGTCCTTTCTCGAGGATCGAGGTTCTATATTTTCCTACGGTCCTTTCTCGAG
>CAKNXH010070597.1:0-13051 GCA_932178445.1 Andricus quercusramuli | reverse complement strand
AGCACGACGAGCTATTATAATGAGATCTCATATTCCCATAGTATATAGCTATATATACTATACCACCTGGGAATCTATGAAGTTGAATTTTTTTATTAGGTACTCAGAATTTTCATTCTTTTGGATGGTACCAACTGTTCCATCAACACTTCATTACGGTGCCGGTTTAAGGAAAAATGCTCCTTCAGACATTACGTTATCAACGATATATTTTCTATTAAATCTCCTCAAGTTATGTTACTAAGAATATTAAATAATACAAATTTCTCATTTAATATTAAATATTTATTTTAATAGTACATATTATATAAACAAATGTCCTATACGAACGTTTGAAGGCAACAATAAATAATTTTCTCTCTCAAGTTTCCTTCAGTTATGTTCCCAGTAATCCATTTTCGAGGAAATGGATGTGTCAGCTAATAATCTCAAAATTACAATTGTCACAAATTGTAACAGTCTAATCTGCGGATTGCGATAAAAATGTAATCTACAGTTTGAACCAAAACTAAAAACTTACTCCCAAGTGTCAAAAGAAATAATTGCATCTCATAAGTTTCCTTTAATTTTTATTTGCCAATTCCACATAAAAGCCGACAGTGATAATTTGAAGGGAGGCAGTACAGAACTTCATAACTAACAAGTCAGAATTTTTCAGGTGACCGAAAAAACATTTCGTAAAATCGAAATCGCCATTTAAAGATGAGACAGAAGTTCACTTCCGAGATTACGTCTTTCTGATTTAAGCCTATATTTTTTTTACTAGAAATAGTTATATGATATTATATAAATCTCAAAGTTACACTAACCACAAATTGGAACAGGCTGCGCTGCGGAATGCGATAAAAATGTAATCTTCAGATTAAATCAAACATAAAAGTTTGCTCCTGACATATTGAGTTTCTGAATGAGAGTAAAAGAGTTTTGATCGGAAAACATAAAACAATTCCGAGTAAATTCACGGGTTTTGAAATTCGGTGTTCGGTAGCGATTGAAAATCAAATTTTCAGTTTTTCACAAGAATAAAAACTTGCTCCTCAGATATGGGTGAAGCTAAATAAAATTAATAAATGTTTGATAGAGAAAAATTATTCTGTTCCGAGAAAATCGAAATTTAGTCTGACGGTATCACACTGAGATTTCAAAGATTTAAAAAATGTCGACAAAAATCTGCAAGATTTTCCGGCACTTTTTTTAATTTTGAAAGATTTTCATAAAATTTATGATAAACATGAGTTGATATAAAATATGTTTGAAAATTCAACTATTTTGGATGCATTTTTAATTTTTTTTCTTTTAAATTAAAATCTTTTTAGTTAAAATATCAAATTTTTCGGTCAGAATTCATCTTTTTGATTAAAAATTCAACTGCTTGGCTAAAAGTTAAACTACTTAGTTGAAAGTTGAACTACTTTCTTGAAAATCAACTTTTTTAAATTGAAAATTTCATCATTTTAGTACAAAAATCATTTCTTTGGTTGTAAGTGTAACTATTTTGTTAGAAAGTCATATATTTCGTTGAAAATTAATCTGTTTTGGTTAAGGATTCAACTATTTTGTTGAAAATTCGTCTTTTTGGATGAATACAACTGTTTTTGATTCAAAATTAAAATCTTTTTTATTGAGATATAAGTTATTACAATTTTCCTTGAGAATTCAACTTTTTTTATTGAAAATTCAACTGCTTGGTTAAAAAACATCTCTTTGGTTGATAATTTAACTATTTAGTTCAAATATCAATCATGCGTTACATCTGTCGTTGACAATTCACTTTTTCGGCTAAAAATTAAACGATTTGATTGCAAATGAATTTTTCTGTTGAAATTTTGATTTGATTTTGATTTCGCCCCACTTTGGGGCGCCCCCTGCGCCGTGGCACCCTTTGGCGCCTTTGCCTAATGGATAAACCGGCAGTGCTTAATTATTATTTCTTTTTTTTTATACAGTTAAATAAATTAAAATTTTTAGGGCTAAGTAGCGCCAGGTAGATGTGATTCAGACTCTTGGCAGTCTGGTACAGTTCCACATTCCAGGTTCACGACGGGTGGCCCATTTCTTAACTATCTTCGTCTCTCTCTGTCGTATTAGCTCGCGATAGTTTCGCTGTGTGTTTTTGTGATTGATCACGTGACCTCGTCATCCGGTATAATAAGATTGCTTTTAATCTGCTGGGAGATGGCCTGGGGTTGATCTACCTCGTCTCGATCTCGACATACCAGGCATAATTTCGTGCACTCACTACTCATCGATTAAAAAATGAAGATTTTTGTAGACGATTGCTTACCCTGATGACTTTTCCAAATATTGCAGTAAATGGTTGGAAACCTTCTCAAAAATCTTCTTTCTATTCCAAAAGTAAAATATCAGTCAGATGTAGGTTCACTAGATGGCTTGATCGGATAATCAGGACATTAAAGCTAAAATTGCAATATATAATTCTGCAATTGGACCTACTGTGCTGTACAGTAGCGAGACCTGGACCTATCAAGAAAAGGATAAGAGTAAAATTAACGCGGTTGGCATGGAATTTCTGCGCGATGTATGTGGTAAAATGCTAATGGACGAAGTCAGTAGTGAGAGGATTGTCCTTGACCACCCCAAAATAATGTAGTAAAAAGACTTTCAATATTTTTGAAAAACACAAATTTTGACATAAATGAGGATGGTCCTTATAAACCCCAAACTAACTTACAAAAAAAGACTTTAAAATTTGTCTAAAAATCCAAAATTTTGAATTATCTCAAAAACGATGAGAGATACGCGAAAACTGACAATATTTTCAGGGTTATCGAGGGAGGGATGACCCTTTTCCATCCAGAACTAACCTAGAAGAAAGAGTTTCAAATTTGAAAAAAAAGGTTCGTGTGATCTCGAAAACGTTGAAAGATACACGAAAACACGCAAGATTTTCTTGGTTTCATAAAGGCGGATGATCTTCGGCTACACCGCACTAAACCTAAAAAAATTTTCAATTACGAAAAACATTGAGTAACAGATTTTGAAAACGATCAAAACAAACAAAAGTTTCTGGATTTTGTAGAGGGGGATTATTTTCGATCAACTCGAATTAACCCAATAGAAAGATTTCAAAAATTATAAACCAATTAAAATTGCGAGTTATCTTAAAAACGGTGAGAAATATGCATGAACTGAAATTTTCAGGGTTTTATGAAGATCCTGGGCCACACCGAACTAAACCAGTAAACAGCTTCCAAACATTTTTTAAATCCAAATTTTGAGTTATCTCGAGAACGATCTGATATGCCTGAAAACTTTTTGAAAAGTTTTAAGGTTTTGCAGATAAAAACTGCTTTCAGCTAACTCAAACGGACCTAAGAAAAAGATTTGAACATTCGAAAAACAAAATTTTAATTTTTATTTATATCAAAAGCTGTGAGAGATACGTGAAAACTGGTAGCATTGTTACAGTGCGATAACGTGGTTTGGTCCTCGATCACCCTGAACAAAACAAAGTAAAAAGATTTGCAAAATTTGAAGAAAAATAAAAAGTGTCGTCAGCTCGAAAACGGTAAGGGATAGGCGAAAATTAAAAAAATTGATAACACAGACACAAAAAAAAAGGTGTCGTAATCTGGGGACGCGACATATACTTGCCTATGGATTTCTACGCGCTGAATCCGAATCCGATGTCAGAACTTGCCCTACACGTCAGCGTTTCACCCTCACCTTAAATAACTTAAAGAAATTAGTATTTCCTGTTCTTGGGATGAGGCATATCAATCCCCATGTTTGTCGATGCACTAAATGTGAATTAGCTGTCAGAATTGATCCCACACGTTATCCTTTAACACTAACCTCAAAAGAAAACTCAGTAAAATGATATTAAATTGTTATAAACTGCCTTGAAGGCTGATTTTTGTTTAAAGCCTATATCAGCGGAGTCTCATTCTTACAATTGACGTGACCTAACTTCAACTCAGCTAACCGAACCTAAGCTGACCTTATATAACCCTTATCTTCCATCGCGATGACGGTAGTTTTGTCAAATAAAATGCTATGTCCTGTTTCGATATGATTCTCAGCTAGTGCTGATTGCGTGAAATGTTTGAGCCTGTCTTTACTCTCAGGTTACTTCACATGTTGGCTCACCGACCTCCCGGTTTCTCCAATATAGACTTTTCCACAAGAAAAGGGATTTTATATACTCCCTGACCCGACACCGATAGTGGGGTTCCTAATCCCTGCATCGTAAAACACTTTTTTTTGTGCCTGCCATGACGGCATGAACGCCGTTCATCCAGGGACTCAGCCTGTATCGCCAAACTTTTTAGCATTTTTCGCTTGTGCGTGTAACCAGAGCACCTTCACGTCGTGACTATCGGCGTCGGGTCAGGGAGTACATAAAAACCCTTATTCTTGTGGAAAATTCTATATTGGAGAAACCGGGAGCGCGGTGAGCCAACGTGTGAAGGAACATGAAAGTAAAGTCAGGTTCAAACATTTCACGCAATCAGCACTAGCTGAGCATCATATCGAAACAGGACATATCATTTTATTTGAAAAAACTACCATCATCGCGATGAAAGATAAGGGTTATATAAGGCCAGGTTGGGTTAGGTTAGGTGAGTTTAGGTTAGTTCAGGTGAGTTGAAGTTAGGTCACGTCAATTGTAAGAATGAGACTCCGCTGATATAGGATTTCCAAAAAAAAATGAGTCTTCAAGGCAGTATATCACAATTTTACATCATTTTATTGAGTTTTTTTCAGTTTAGTGTGGAAGGACAACGTGTGGGATCAATTTTTACAGCTAATTCACATTCAGTGCATCGAGAAACATAAGAATTGATATGCCTTATCCCCAGAACAGGAAATACTAATTTTTTCAAGTTCTTTGAGGTTAGGGTGAAACGCTGACGTGTAGGGCAAATTCTGACATCAGATTCAGATTCAGCGCCTCAAAATCCATAGGAAAGCTAATGTCGCGTCCCCAGATCACGACTTTTTTTTTGTGTGGCTGTGTAATAATAATATCAGTATCAGTATTGACACAATTTGATATATTTTGAGTAATCCGGAAGTCTGAATGATACATGAAAATTACCAAATTTTTAAGGATTTTCTGAAAGGTGACAGATTTATTTAGGTTGAAAATGGTCATACGACAAGTTCGAATTAATTCGGATTGAATCGGATTAAATTTAATGTTAGTGCACGTATTGAGAAGGATTGAAATGACTTTCCGGATGAGCGTTGGATACATCGAATTGGCCGCATTGATTGAAAAGAGTTAAAAGTTGTGTTTTGATTGAAGTTTATGTTGATCCACGGATTGAAAAAGATTGAAAGTTGGGTTCGAATTGGGGTGGTATTCATTCGGATTAAATTTCAAGTGGTTACACGAATTCAAGAGGATTGGCAGCACAGATTTAAAAAAAGCTTAGTGTGGGTTCGGATTGATAAGGATTAATTTGGTTTCAAGTTGGTGTTCATGCATGAATTGAGAAGGATTGATAAATGAGCCTCGAAAACTTTATTCAGATTGTTTCGGATTAACACAAATTTGTTCGGACATAGACAATCGAAGGGTAGCAGTACATAACTAGAAAACCAACATTTTTTCGAAAATGTGTTTATTGCATAAAAGATTGTTAAAAAATCAAATACGCAATGTGATAAAAGGATTTGTTCGAATTCTCATTTTTAATACGATAATAAAAAATAGTAATTTAATTGTTATTTGAAGTTTTAAAGTAGTGTTTCTTGTTTATTGAAAAAATTCTTTCAATAGTTTTTTCACCGAACAATGGTGGTCTATCTCAGTGCGATACCGCCACAATAAAATTTGATTTTCTCGGAAGAGACTAATTTCTTTGCATCAGAATTCTTTATTCTTATTCAGCTTCCCCATATCTCGGGAGCAAGTTTTTATTTTTGTGAAAAATTGAAAATTCGGCTTTCAATCGCTACGGAAAACCGATTTCCAAAACCTGCTTAATTTTAACCTAAAAATTCTTGGACGATTTACTCGGAATGAGTTCACTTTTTTTAGATCAAAACGTTGTTACCCTCATTCAGAAACTCAGTATCTTGTGAGTAAGTTATTATTTTGTATGTAAACTGAAGATTACATTTTTTTATCGCTATCCGCAGCCGAGTCATTTACATATTGTGGTCAGCGTCACTTTAGAATTTCTAGCTGACACATCTATTTCCTCGAAATGATGTAGACAAAATGGAATCGAATATAAAAAGTAGGTATGTCTTTAAATATAATGATAATAAACAAAATTTTTCTCCTTCAAATACACTAAACAGATTAAGCTATAGACTTTAATTCCGTTTGTTTGAAGTCGGTTCTGCATCAATTCTACAAAAATTAGTAGTAACTTTAAAAAAGATATCAAAAACCATTTCACTGCGTTTTAAAAATATCCCGATGTAGCTAATCTACCCAGGTGGAAAATTCAGTAGTCCGCCGGAGTTCACCACCGGCGCAGTACTGGCCCAGTACTGGTCACCAGTACAGATAATCGGCAGCACGCCTAGTACTGGCAGGCGGTTGGCTCTACAATCGGGGCAGTACTATGCCGACAGTATAAATATATGAAAAATGAAAAAAATCCGTTTAAAAATATCGTTCATGTGTTCCAAAATGACGAAAAAAGCGAAAAAAATAGCGAAAAATAGCGCGAAAACAATTTTTTAAAAGTTTTTTCCATCTTTATGATAAATTGTAGATATTCAGAAAAAATTACATTTGATGTTATTCTTAATCGTTGTAAGATAGTCTTAAACACCTAGAAAGCAAATGTTTACACCCAAGTTAACAAAAAATTTGTTATTAAAAAAACTGTCGCAGTACGCGATAAAATTTGTAAGTTCCGTCGATAAAAGTTTCAAATGCTCGTTAAAAATTACATTTTATGTTATTATTAAAAGTTGCGAAATGGTCTCCAACGCGAAAAAACAAAATATTAGACAAAGAAAAATTGTAATCGATTTAAATTATTTATTTAAAAATTATTCAGTTTATCTTCCCGTTAAGAGTTCATTTATTTTAAATCTATATGATGACGTATAATAATAAAAAAATGTATGAGAAAAAGGAGTTGAAAAATTGTTGTCTTATTATTATTATTATTATTATTAATATGTATTCATTCAAAGTAGGACCATTCATATTTATAGAAAAAGTACTCGCAATCAATTATTATTTATTTTTAAATACCTTTTTTGTTATATCTTTAGAGTGTAGCAATAGTGGGTATTAAAATTCAACAAAAAGTTTGAAATGTAAACTTTCGTAATTATAAATAATATTCAGACGATATGCAGTCGTATGGTGATGGATGGATGGTCCTAAAAACCAATTAATTACTTTTTATCATTTTTAAAGTTACCCTCGGCATTTTCATACGTCAGTAGTTTGCCAGTACAGAACCAGTACTGGTGTGCTGTACGGTGCCAGTACCGCACGCCAGTACTTCGCAGCATTACCAGCCAGTACTGGCCCAGTACAGATGCCCAGTAATGTGACTCCGGCAATCTGTACTGGGCCAGTACTGGGACTCTGGCAATCTGTTCTGAGCCAGTACTGCGCCAGTAGTGTACTTTCACCTGGGTACTTGATTATTAATTATCTGAAACATTTCAAATTTATGTCAAATTGAAATATATCATTGAGATACTTTACAAATCCTGTTAAAATCTACTAAAAATCAAGATGACAACTTACGGATATCTTGAAAACCAAAATTTCATAATTTTGGAAATGATTCCATTTTTTGAATTTTGTTCCGAAATATGTTTGATATCCAGTAAAATTTTTCATTAAAATTTATTTGCAAGGTAACAAAAATAGGCATTTAAACAGTTCATTATTGTTCGTAACTATCTTCTCTTAGAAAAGCGCTAGAACCTTGCAATTTTGTCTGGAATGTTGATTTTCCTTTGCCTTTTCAGTTATAAACAATAATAATGGAACATTGGAGAGAAACACATTTTAAACAATCTCTTTCTTTCTCGTTGATATATTTTGGTGAAGGGGGGGGAGCTCACATCAAAATTTATGCGATTCCAAATTTTTCTTTTATGTTGTGCAATATACTTCTTGTTTTACTTCAAAACAAAAATTTTACAAGTCATTTACTGACCTAGTCCTCCCACCTGTGCCTATTCATTCCATTCTTGGTTTTAGTCTTTTGCACAAGATAGCTTTTTTTATTTAAATTAATTCTTTCAAATATTGGGAAAAAAGCAAAAATAATTCACTTAAAAAACTGAAATACTATTTAAAAAATGATTTTTGTTGAGGTTTCCTTATTATTTGTTCATAACTAAAAAGTCAAAGAAAAACTGAAGATTTCATAAAAAAGCAACTACGTGGCATTACTCATTAATCAATTATTTAGATAAGCATGTTTGTTAAGTTGCATTGATTATCACCTTACTAAGTGAAAAGTGGACAAAAAGTTCCAGAGTTCCAAAAAAACTGCAACTTTTTAGCACTTATCTAAGAGAAGATCGTAATTATACCATTAAGCCTTTTCCCTTCCGGGGTAGGCGTGACTTGTTCGGTTGGAAAGTAGTGAAATAGGTATATAGGTATGAGGTTGATCGGTATATGGGTATAGGGTGGATGGGTATGTAGGTGTTATGTATAGATGTTTTAGATTGATCTGGAGTTCTTGTGTTATTTATATAAATTACACGTTCACTCCGCAACACTGCTCCGACCCAGGTTGCTGATCAATCTCTCTAGCGATAACCCCAAGTGAGGAGCCTCACAAAATTATTATGTATGGTTCCCCACCTGGGCCCATTAGTATCCAAGTACGAAAATAGAGTTATGTATGGCCATTTTAGCTTTTTTTGATATGTTTTTATTTGTGAGGATGGACCTTGCTCTACCGATAACCTGCTTACCCTTATTTATGCGCCTATCTAATTCCCCATCTATTTTTCCGTCGTTAGTGAATAGACTACCTAGATATACGTACTTGTCAACTTGTTCTAATTTCTCATCATTTAGAACTATGTTGCATATTGTTTTCTCACTTTTTCCCTCAAACACCATGACTTTCGTTTTATTCATGTTAATTTTGAGGTCCATGTTCTTCATGCTTGTATTAAGTTTATTCAACATTCTTTGCAAGTCTTCGACTGATTCTGCCATAACAATCTTGTCATCCGCGAAAGCCAACCCACGTACCTTGACGGTTTCGAGATCTACACCTTTTTCGTCGAAGAGGGCAGTTCTAAGACACGTATCCATGAATATGATAAAAAGCCACGAGGACATAACGCATCCTTGTTTCACGCCTTGCATAATATCGAACCATTCACTCTTTTTCCCATTTACCCTTACACTCGCTTTACTACCTGTATATATTGTTTTTATTGCTTGTAGGAGCCCTCCATTCACTCCATACTCTTTAAGGACTTCCCAAAGTTTACTTCTATTTACCGTGTCGAATGCTTTTTCTAGATCGATAAATGCACAGAAGACTTTCTTTCCTACTCTCAAACTTTTTTCTGCGACCTGTCTTAGGCTAAATATCTGATCCGTACATGATCTTCCTGGCATAAATCCACTTTGGACTTCCCATATTTTCTCTTCTGTAATTTTCATTACCCTACGGATAAGTATTTTTGAGTATATTTTACTTACGGTACTTAGTAGGCTGATACCTCTGTAATTACTGCAGTTGCTTTTATCTCCTTTTCTTTTGTATATTGGTACGATAATCGCTTTTCTCCAATCGTCTGGGACTTCTCCCGTCTCGATACATAAATTTATTAATTCGCACAACCTGTGAGGTATGTACTCGTCACCGTATTTAAGCATTTCAGCGCTAATATTGTCTATACCCGCAGCCTTACCGTTTTTCAAGTTCTCAATTATATCTCTGACCTCAGTGACACAGACTTTTTCAATTGGGTTTTCTAATGCATTATCTTCTATGTCGCAGTTTTGTTGTCCGATATTTTCACCTCCCAATAGTTCTTTGAAAGACTCTTTCAAAGCGTCTACTATTCCGTCTATATCATATAGCATTTCGCCTTTGCTGTTTCTCATGCTAGCAAACTCTGTACTTTTACTTTCCTTCAACTGTTTATATAATAGTTTCATAATTCCTTCAAAGTAGTTTATTATTTTATTCTCTTCTTCTGTTCTGATTTTCTCTTTACTCTCTTTGACTAGTCGTTTTACTTTCCTATTTTTGTGTCTGTAATCATTTTTAAGTCTAGTTCTCTCCTCATCGCTAAGACCTGTCATGTTCAGCGTTTTATTGTGCGCTTCTTTCTTTTCTTTTTGGGCTGCCGCAATTTCATCGTTCCACCACGCATCGCCAGACTTTCTTCCTACAACCGCTGTACTATATACTTCGGTCGCAGTTTTGACAATGACATCCCGTAATAAAGTCCACGCGCCCTCTATATCTTTATTGCTTATAAGCGCTTCCCACGTTGCCCTATCTATGCTTTCAGTTAACCTCTTTTTAAACTCTGTTTGCACTTCTTGTCTCTGTAAATTTTCAATTTTTATTCGTGTTTGTTTCGTTTTCTTTGTTTTCTTTGTTCTCCATCCCCGCCCTAAGTTTATTTTGCAGACTAAACGGTAATGATCAGAATTGCATTCGGAACCCCTCATGACTCTTGTATCTTTAACTAGTTCTCTTAATCTTTCATCCGCAATAACAAAGTCAATTATGCTGTGGCTATTTCCTTTACGCCAGGTGTACATGTGGATCATTTTATGTCTAAACCAAGTATTTGTAATAAATAGGCCCTTTTCTAAGCATAAACGAACTAGCTTTTCCCCGTTATAATTTTTTCTTGTTGGATCTCCAAAATTACCTAGCACCCTTTCTGTATCTGTATCCTGACGTTGGACACCGACCCATCCATTCATATCTCCTAGCAGAATTATTCTTTCACCTTGATCGCAAATACTTATTGTATCATTTAGAGTGTCCCAGAAGGCGTCCTTAACTTCCCTTGAATCGCTATCAACTGGTGCGTAGCACGCTACGATAAATAATCTTCTGATTCCTACCTTCATTCTAGCCCACAGCAATCTGGGTGATACAAAATTATGCTCTATGAGATGATGACTTGCTTTTTCACTCATAATTAAACCGACCCCTTGACTACGATGCGATTCGCTATCTACTCCTGACCATATTTCACAACCGCCTTTCAAAACCCCATTTCCTATTTTTCTAAATTCGCAACCCTTTTTCTTTGTCTCAGGTACACAAAGAATGTCTAGTTTCCTTACGTGCATAGTTTCTCGTAGTTCTCTTATCTTAAGATCATTCACTCCTCTAGCATTCCAAACACCCAGTCTCCATTCATCGCCCGAAACAAGACCTTTACGCTTACCGTGAGCATGCCTTTGGTCAATCCGAGTTTCAGTCCATTCCGAGGCTACTTTATTGTTTGTATTATTCATGTTTAGATTGTACTCCCAACTATCACCTGTATGCGCGAGATTTGTTTTGCGAGTCGAAATCATGTCCGAATTAAGCAGTGATTTGTCTTATGGTGGAGTCAAGCTGTAACGTCAGTCCCACCAAAACTTCTGTTACTGGGGGGGGGGGGGATAAGGATATGAGAAAGGAAACCGAGAGTCTCAATAGGTGGGTGATTTATGCTGAGAAGGTCACCAGCCTTAAGCAGCGTTTTATTAGATAAGAGATTGAATAAAACTGCACACATAAAAAGAGTTTATAGAAAAATAATGAAAATTTTAAAACTTTATATTCTGTATTCAATTCCTTCCCTGTTTTCAAATAACCGACTGACTTCTGAGAGTGCTACAGATGGACTGATTTTTGGGAACAAAGGGCAGAAAGGGTCGAATGACACTTGCGTTTCATTTTTTCTCTTTTTCTTAAGTTTGACCGTTGCAGATTTTGAGTGTTTCAAGATTTTTCAAATACTTTCGGATTCGTAAGAGTGAAAACAAAATTCTGGAAATACTGCGCAGTCTTGGATTCATTGGAAACAAATTCTTGAAAAATGAGTAAAAATATTATTATACAATTCAGTAGGAAGTATTACAGTAATCCTTGAAAAATGAAATTCCTTTGAAACCACTGAAATCAATAAACTTCTATTCCAAAGTTTCACTTTAGTTACGCGGTTTTAAAATCTTTTATTGAATAAATCTGCACACATAAAAAGAGTTCAGCATTTCAGAAGACACCGCAACAATCTAGCATTGAAAAAGAAGACAATAGTTATTAACAATGATAATTTGTTTAAATACTTATTTTTGTTTAATTGAATCAACTATCAACTCATCATAAGTGGAAAGCAGACAAATAGTTTTAAAATCGTGAAAAAACTACAGTTTCTAGCATTGTTTAAAAATAATAATATCAACGATATTAATCAATTGTTTAGACAATTATTTTTGTTAAGATTAATTAAGTATTATCTCACTCTAATTGAAAATTGGACAAAAAGTGATTTTTTTTTAACCAGCAACTTTCTAAATCTACTCGAATAAAAACTTGCTAAAAACAATGCTAAATTAAAAAAAAAAATAAACATGTAAAGTAAACATGTAATTATCAGTATAAAGTAGTATATTATATATTAGAAACAATTTGCATTTTAAAAACTGCAAGGAGATCATAATTAATGCCGAAAACTTGCAAAACCCATTTTTTTCACCTATGGGGTTTTTTGGAACCACATAAAACAGACTTGTGGGGGTGATATTCAAAAAGTAATATTTTATTCGTATTCTATGGCTAATTTTCATGAGGAATGTTAATTTCAACTCGATTCAGCTAATATTGATGATTCTCAATAAAATTTACAAAAACATATTTTTTTCTTATGCGAAATAACGTGTTAAATTTCATGGGGCTTGCACCACCTCCACATATAATTTTTTCCAAAACAAAAAAAAAGGATTTATATTTTAGTAGATTTGATCAAATTTCCGGGCGAAATGCATGAAAATTTGAAGAAAAAAAATTTTGAACCGCTCTAGTGAACAGTGTTCACTAGAGAATGAGAATGAGAATGAGAATGAGAATGAGAATGAGAATGAGAATGAGAATGAGAATGA
>CAKNXH010070596.1:0-13048 GCA_932178445.1 Andricus quercusramuli | reverse complement strand
AGCACGACGAGCTATTATAATGAGATCTCATATTCCCATAGTATATAGCTATATATACTATACCACCTGGGAATCTATGAAGTTGAATTTTTTTATTAGATACTCAGAATTTTCATTCTTTTGGATGGTACCAACTGTTCCATCAACACTTCATTACGGTGCCGGTTTAAGGAAAAATGCTCCTTCAGACATTACGTTATCAACGATATATTTTCTATTAAATCTCCTCAAGTTATGTTACTAAGAATATTAAATAATACAAATTTCTCATTTAATATTAAATATTTATTTTAATTGTACATATTATATAAACAAATGTCCTATACGAACGTTTGAAGGCAACAATAAATAATTTTCTCTCTCAAGTTTCCTTCAGTTATGTTGCCAGTAATCCATTTTCGAGGAAATGGATGTGTCAGCTAATAATCTCAAAATTACAATTGTCACAAATTGTAACAGTCTAATCTGCGGATTGCGATAAAAATGTAATCTACAGTTTGAACCAAAACTAAAAACTTACTCCCAAGTGTCAAAAGAAATAATTGCATCTCATAAGTTTCCTTTAATTTTTATTTGCCAATTCCACATAAAAGCCGACAGTGATAATTTGAAGGGAGGCAGTACAGAACTTCATAACTAACAAGTCAGAATTTTTCAGGTGACCGAAAAAACATTTCGTAAAATCGAAATCGCCATTTAAAGATGAGACAGAAGTTCACTTCCGAGATTACGTCTTTCTGATTTAAGCCTATATTTTTTTTACTAGAAATAGTTATATGATATTATATAAATCTCAAAGTTACACTAACCACAAATTGGAACAGGCTGCGCTGCGGAATGCGATAAAAATGTAATCTTCAGATTAAATCAAACATAAAAGTTTGCTCCTGACATATTGAGTTTCTGAATGAGAGTAAAAGAGTTTTGATCGGAAAACATAAAACAATTCCGAGTAAATTCACGGGTTTTGAAATTCGGTGTTCGGTAGCGATTGAAAATCAAATTTTCAGTTTTTCACAAGAATAAAAACTTGCTCCTCAGATATGGGTGAAGCTAAATAAAATTAATAAATGTTTGATAGAGAAAAATTATTCTGTTCCGAGAAAATCGAAATTTAGTCTGACGGTATCACACTGAGATTTCAAAGATTTAAAAAATGTCGACAAAAATCTGCAAGATTTTCCGGCACTTTTTTTAATTTTGAAAGATTTTCATAAAATTTATGATAAACATGAGTTGATATAAAATATGTTTGAAAATTCAACTATTTTGGATGCATTTTTAATTTTTTTTCTTTTAAATTAAAATCTTTTTAGTTAAAATATCAAATTTTTCGGTCAGAATTCATCTTTTTGATTAAAAATTCAACTGCTTGGCTAAAAGTTAAACTACTTAGTTGAAAGTTGAACTACTTTCTTGAAAATCAACTTTTTTAAATTGAAAATTTCATCATTTTAGTACAAAAATCATTTCTTTGGTTGTAAGTGTAACTATTTTGTTAGAAAGTCATATATTTCGTTGAAAATTAATCTGTTTTGGTTAAGGATTCAACTATTTTGTTGAAAATTCGTCTTTTTGGATGAATACAACTGTTTTTGATTCAAAATTAAAATCTTTTTTATTGAGATATAAGTTATTACAATTTTCCTTGAGAATTCAACTTTTTTTATTGAAAATTCAACTGCTTGGTTAAAAAACATCTCTTTGGTTGATAATTTAACTATTTAGTTCAAATATCAATCATGCGTTACATCTGTCGTTGACAATTCACTTTTTCGGCTAAAAATTAAACGATTTGATTGCAAATGAATTTTTCTGTTGAAATTTTGATTTGATTTTGATTTCGCCCCACTTTGGGGCGCCCCCTGCGCCGTGGCACCCTTTGGCGCCTTTGCCTAATGGATAAACCGGCAGTGCTTAATTATTATTTCTTTTTTTTTATACAGTTAAATAAATTAAAATTTTTAGGGCTAAGTAGCGCCAGGTAGATGTGATTCAGACTCTTGGCAGTCTGGTACAGTTCCACATTCCAGGTTCACGACGGGTGGCCCATTTCTTAACTATCTTCGTCTCTCTCTGTCGTATTAGCTCGCGATAGTTTCGCTGTGTGTTTTTGTGATTGATCACGTGACCTCGTCATCCGGTATAATAAGATTGCTTTTAATCTGCTGGGAGATGGCCTGGGGTTGATCTACCTCGTCTCGATCTCGACATACCAGGCATAATTTCGTGCACTCACTACTCATCGATTAAAAAATGAAGATTTTTGTAGACGATTGCTTACCCTGATGACTTTTCCAAATATTGCAGTAAATGGTTGGAAACCTTCTCAAAAATCTTCTTTCTAGTCCAAAAGTAAAATATCAGTCAGATGTAGGTTCACTAGATGGCTTGATCGGATAATCAGGACATTAAAGCTAAAATTGCAATATATAATTCTGCAATTGGACCTACTGTGCTGTACAGTAGCGAGACCTGGACCTATCAAGAAAAGGATAAGAGTAAAATTAACGCGGTTGGCATGGAATTTCTGCGCGATGTATGTGGTAAAATGCTAATGGACGAAGTCAGTAGTGAGAGGATTGTCCTTGACCACCCCAAAATAATGTAGTAAAAAGACTTTCAATATTTTTGAAAAACACAAATTTTGACATAAATGAGGATGGTCCTTATAAACCCCAAACTAACTTACAAAAAAAGACTTTAAAATTTGTCTAAAAATCCAAAATTTTGAATTATCTCAAAAACGATGAGAGATACGCGAAAACTGACAATATTTTCAGGGTTATCGAGGGAGGGATGACCCTTTTCCATCCAGAACTAACCTAGAAGAAAGAGTTTCAAATTTGAAAAAAAAAGTTCGTGTGATCTCGAAAACGTTGAAAGATACACGAAAACACGCAAGATTTTCTTGGTTTCATAAAGGCGGATGATCTTCGGCTACACCGCACTAAACCTAAAAAAATTTTCAATTACGAAAAACATTGAGTAACAGATTTTGAAAACGATCAAAACAAACAAAAGTTTCTGGATTTTGTAGAGGGGGATTATTTTCGATCAACTCGAATTAACCCAATAGAAAGATTTCAAAAATTATAAACCAATTAAAATTGCGAGTTATCTTAAAAACGGTGAGAAATATGCATGAACTGAAATTTTCAGGGTTTTATGAAGATCCTGGGCCACACCGAACTAAACCAGTAAACAGCTTCCAAACATTTTTTAAATCCAAATTTTGAGTTATCTCGAGAACGATCTGATATGCCTGAAAACTTTTTGAAAAGTTTTAAGGTTTTGCAGATAAAAACTGCTTTCAGCTAACTCAAACGGACCTAAGAAAAAGATTTGAACATTCGAAAAACAAAATTTTAATTTTGATTTATATCAAAAGCTGTGAGAGATACGTGAAAACTGGTAGCATTGTTACAGTGCGATAACGTGGTTTGGTCCTCGATCACCCTGAACAAAACAAAGTAAAAAGATTTGCAAAATTTGAAGAAAAATAAAAAGTGTCGTCAGCTCGAAAACGGTAAGGGATAGGCGAAAATTAAAAAAATTGATAACACAGACACAAAAAAAAGGTGTCGTAATCTGGGGACGCGACATATACTTGCCTATGGATTTCTACGCGCTGAATCCGAATCCGATGTCAGAACTTGCCCTACACGTCAGCGTTTCACCCTCACCTTAAATAACTTAAAGAAATTAGTATTTCCTGTTCTTGGGATGAGGCATATCAATCCCCATGTTTGTCGATGCACTAAATGTGAATTAGCTGTCAGAATTGATCCCACACGTTATCCTTTAACACTAACCTCAAAAGAAAACTCAGTAAAATGATATTAAATTGTTATAAACTGCCTTGAAGGCTGATTTTTGTTTAAAGCCTATATCAGCGGAGTCTCATTCTTACAATTGACGTGACCTAACTTCAACTCAGCTAACCGAACCTAAGCTGACCTTATATAACCCTTATCTTCCATCGCGATGACGGTAGTTTTGTCAAATAAAATGCTATGTCCTGTTTCGATATGATTCTCAGCTAGTGCTGATTGCGTGAAATGTTTGAGCCTGTCTTTACTCTCAGGTTACTTCACATGTTGGCTCACCGACCTCCCGGTTTCTCCAATATAGACTTTTCCACAAGAAAAGGGATTTTATATACTCCCTGACCCGACACCGATAGTGGGGTTCCTAATCCCTGCATCGTAAAACACTTTTTTTTGTGCCTGCCATGACGGCATGAACGCCGTTCATCCAGGGACTCAGCCTGTATCGCCAAACTTTTTAGCATTTTTCGCTTGTGCGTGTAACCAGAGCACCTTCACGTCGTGACTATCGGCGTCGGGTCAGGGAGTACATAAAAACCCTTATTCTTGTGGAAAATTCTATATTGGAGAAACCGGGAGCGCGGTGAGCCAACGTGTGAAGGAACATGAAAGTAAAGTCAGGTTCAAACATTTCACGCAATCAGCACTAGCTGAGCATCATATCGAAACAGGACATATCATTTTATTTGAAAAAACTACCATCATCGCGATGAAAGATAAGGGTTATATAAGGCCAGGTTGGGTTAGGTTAGGTGAGTTTAGGTTAGTTCAGGTGAGTTGAAGTTAGGTCACGTCAATTGTAAGAATGAGACTCCGCTGATATAGGATTTCCAAAAAAAAATGAGTCTTCAAGGCAGTATATCACAATTTTACATCATTTTATTGAGTTTTTTTCAGTTTAGTGTGGAAGGACAACGTGTGGGATCAATTTTTACAGCTAATTCACATTCAGTGCATCGAGAAACATAAGAATTGATATGCCTTATCCCCAGAACAGGAAATACTAATTTTTTCAAGTTCTTTGAGGTTAGGGTGAAACGCTGACGTGTAGGGCAAATTCTGACATCAGATTCAGATTCAGCGCCTCAAAATCCATAGGAAAGCTAATGTCGCGTCCCCAGATCACGACTTTTTTTTGTGTGGCTGTGTAATAATAATATCAGTATCAGTATTGACACAATTTGATATATTTTGAGTAATCCGGAAGTCTGAATGATACATGAAAATTACCAAATTTTTAAGGATTTTCTGAAAGGTGACAGATTTATTTAGGTTGAAAATGGTCATACGACAAGTTCGAATTAATTCGGATTGAATCGGATTAAATTTAATGTTAGTGCACGTATTGAGAAGGATTGAAATGACTTTCCGGATGAGCGTTGGATACATCGAATTGGCCGCATTGATTGAAAAGAGTTAAAAGTTGTGTTTTGATTGAAGTTTATGTTGATCCACGGATTGAAAAAGATTGAAAGTTGGGTTCGAATTGGGGTGGTATTCATTCGGATTAAATTTCAAGTGGTTACACGAATTCAAGAGGATTGGCAGCACAGATTTAAAAAAAGCTTAGTGTGGGTTCGGATTGATAAGGATTAATTTGGTTTCAAGTTGGTGTTCATGCATGAATTGAGAAGGATTGATAAATGAGCCTCGAAAACTTTATTCAGATTGTTTCGGATTAACACAAATTTGTTCGGACATAGACAATCGAAGGGTAGCAGTACATAACTAGAAAACCAACATTTTTTCGAAAATGTGTTTATTGCATAAAAGATTGTTAAAAAATCAAATACGCAATGTGATAAAAGGATTTGTTCGAATTCTCATTTTTAATACGATAATAAAAAATAGTAATTTAATTGTTATTTGAAGTTTTAAAGTAGTGTTTCTTGTTTATTGAAAAAATTCTTTCAATAGTTTTTTCACCGAACAATGGTGGTCTATCTCAGTGCGATACCGCCACAATAAAATTTGATTTTCTCGGAAGAGACTAATTTCTTTGCATCAGAATTCTTTATTCTTATTCAGCTTCCCCATATCTCGGGAGCAAGTTTTTATTTTTGTGAAAAATTGAAAATTCGGCTTTCAATCGCTACGGAAAACCGATTTCCAAAACCTGCTTAATTTTAACCTAAAAATTCTTGGACGATTTACTCGGAATGAGTTCACTTTTTTTAGATCAAAACGTTGTTACCCTCATTCAGAAACTCAGTATCTTGTGAGTAAGTTATTATTTTGTATGTAAACTGAAGATTACATTTTTTTATCGCTATCCGCAGCCGAGTCATTTACATATTGTGGTCAGCGTCACTTTAGAATTTCTAGCTGACACATCTATTTCCTCGAAATGATGTAGACAAAATGGAATCGAATATAAAAAGTAGGTATGTCTTTAAATATAATGATAATAAACAAAATTTTTCTCCTTCAAATACACTAAACAGATTAAGCTATAGACTTTAATTCCGTTTGTTTGAAGTCGGTTCTGCATCAATTCTACAAAAATTAGTAGTAACTTTAAAAAAGATATCAAAAACCATTTCACTGCGTTTTAAAAATATCCCGATGTAGCTAATCTGCCCAGGTGGAAAATTCAGTAGTCCGCCGGAGTTCACCACCGGCGCAGTACTGGCCCAGTACTGGTCACCAGTACAGATAATCGGCAGCACGCCTAGTACTGGCAGGCGGTTGGCTCTACAATCGGGGCAGTACTATGCCGACAGTATAAATATATGAAAAATGAAAAAAATCCGTTTAAAAATATCGTTCATGTGTTCCAAAATGACGAAAAAAGCGAAAAAAATAGCGAAAAATAGCGCGAAAACAATTTTTTAAAAGTTTTTTCCATCTTTATGATAAATTGTAGATATTCAGAAAAAATTACATTTGATGTTATTCTTAATCGTTGTAAGATAGTCTTAAACACCTAGAAAGCAAATGTTTACACCCAAGTTAACAAAAAATTTGTTATTAAAAAAACTGTCGCAGTACGCGATAAAATTTGTAAGTTCCGTCGATAAAAGTTTCAAATGCTCGTTAAAAATTACATTTTATGTTATTATTAAAAGTTGCGAAATGGTCTCCAACGCGAAAAAACAAAATATTAGACAAAGAAAAATTGTAATCGATTTAAATTATTTATTTAAAAATTATTCAGTTTATCTTCCCGTTAAGAGTTCATTTATTTTAAATCTATATGATGACGTATAATAATAAAAAAATGTATGAGAAAAAGGAGTTGAAAAATTGTTGTCTTATTATTATTATTATTATTATTAATATGTATTCATTCAAAGTAGGACCATTCATATTTATAGAAAAAATACTCGCAATCAATTATTATTTATTTTTAAATACCTTTTTTGTTATATCTTTAGAGTATAGCAATAGTGGGTATTAAAATTCAACAAAAAGTTTGAAATGTAAACTTTCGTAATTATAAATAATATTCAGACGATATGCAGTCGTATGGTGATGGATGGATGGTCCTAAAAACCAATTAATTACTTTTTATCATTTTTAAAGTTACCCTCGGCATTTTCATACGTCAGTAGTTTGCCAGTACAGAACCAGTACTGGTGTGCTGTACGGTGCCAGTACCGCACGCCAGTACTTCGCAGCATTACCAGCCAGTACTGGCCCAGTACAGATGCCCAGTAATGTGACTCCGGCAATCTGTACTGGGCCAGTACTGGGACTCTGGCAATCTGTTCTGAGCCAGTACTGCGCCAGTAGTGTACTTTCACCTGGGTACTTGATTATTAATTATCTGAAACATTTCAAATTTATGTCAAATTGAAATATATCATTGAGATACTTTACAAATCCTGTTAAAATCTACTAAAAATCAAGATGACAACTTACGGATATCTTGAAAACCAAAATTTCATAATTTTGGAAATGATTCCATTTTTTGAATTTTGTTCCGAAATATGTTTGATATCCAGTAAAATTTTTCATTAAAATTTATTTGCAAGGTAACAAAAATAGGCATTTAAACAGTTCATTATTGTTCGTAACTATCTTCTCTTAGAAAAGCGCTAGAACCTTGCAATTTTGTCTGGAATGTTGATTTTCCTTTGCCTTTTCAGTTATAAACAATAATAATGGAACATTGGAGAGAAACACATTTTAAACAATCTCTTTCTTTCTCGTTGATATATTTTGGTGAAGGGGGGGGAGCTCACATCAAAATTTATGCGATTCCAAATTTTTCTTTTATGTTGTGCAATATACTTCTTGTTTTACTTCAAAACAAAAATTTTACAAGTCATTTACTGACCTAGTCCTCCCACCTGTGCCTATTCATTCCATTCTTGGTTTTAGTCTTTTGCACAAGATAGCTTTTTTTATTTAAATTAATTCTTTCAAATATTGGGAAAAAGCAAAAATAATTCACTTAAAAAACTGAAATACTATTTAAAAAATGATTTTTGTTGAGGTTTCCTTATTATTTGTTCATAACTAAAAAGTCAAAGAAAAACTGAAGATTTCATAAAAAAGCAACTACGTGGCATTACTCATTAATCAATTATTTAGATAAGCATGTTTGTTAAGTTGCATTGATTATCACCTTACTAAGTGAAAAGTGGACAAAAAGTTCCAGAGTTCCAAAAAAACTGCAACTTTTTAGCACTTATCTAAGAGAAGATCGTAATTATACCATTAAGCCTTTTCCCTTCCGGGGTAGGCGTGACTTGTTCGGTTGGAAAGTAGTGAAATAGGTATATAGGTATGAGGTTGATCGGTATATGGGTATAGGGTGGATGGGTATGTAGGTGTTATGTATAGATGTTTTAGATTGATCTGGAGTTCTTGTGTTATTTATATAAATTACACGTTCACTCCGCAACACTGCTCCGACCCAGGTTGCTGATCAATCTCTCTAGCGATAACCCCAAGTGAGGAGCCTCACAAAATTATTATGTATGGTTCCCCACCTGGGCCCATTAGTATCCAAGTACGAAAATAGAGTTATGTATGGCCATTTTAGCTTTTTTTGATATGTTTTTATTTGTGAGGATGGACCTTGCTCTACCGATAACCTGCTTACCCTTATTTATGCGCCTATCTAATTCCCCATCTATTTTTCCGTCGTTAGTGAATAGACTACCTAGATATACGTACTTGTCAACTTGTTCTAATTTCTCATCATTTAGAACTATGTTGCATATTGTTTTCTCACTTTTTCCCTCAAACACCATGACTTTCGTTTTATTCATGTTAATTTTGAGGTCCATGTTCTTCATGCTTGTATTAAGTTTATTCAACATTCTTTGCAAGTCTTCGACTGATTCTGCCATAACAATCTTGTCATCCGCGAAAGCCAACCCACGTACCTTGACGGTTTCGAGATCTACACCTTTTTCGTCGAAGAGGGCAGTTCTAAGACACGTATCCATGAATATGATAAAAAGCCACGAGGACATAACGCATCCTTGTTTCACGCCTTGCATAATATCGAACCATTCACTCTTTTTCCCATTTACCCTTACACTCGCTTTACTACCTGTATATATTGTTTTTATTGCTTGTAGGAGCCCTCCATTCACTCCATACTCTTTAAGGACTTCCCAAAGTTTACTTCTATTTACCGTGTCGAATGCTTTTTCTAGATCGATAAATGCACAGAAGACTTTCTTTCCTACTCTCAAACTTTTTTCTGCGACCTGTCTTAGGCTAAATATCTGATCCGTACATGATCTTCCTGGCATAAATCCACTTTGGACTTCCCATATTTTCTCTTCTGTAATTTTCATTACCCTACGGATAAGTATTTTTGAGTATATTTTACTTACGGTACTTAGTAGGCTGATACCTCTGTAATTACTGCAGTTGCTTTTATCTCCTTTTCTTTTGTATATTGGTACGATAATCGCTTTTCTCCAATCGTCTGGGACTTCTCCCGTCTCGATACATAAATTTATTAATTCGCACAACCTGTGAGGTATGTACTCGTCACCGTATTTAAGCATTTCAGCGCTAATATTGTCTATACCCGCAGCCTTACCGTTTTTCAAGTTCTCAATTATATCTCTGACCTCAGTGACACAGACTTTTTCAATTGGGTTTTCTAATGCATTATCTTCTATGTCGCAGTTTTGTTGTCCGATATTTTCACCTCCCAATAGTTCTTTGAAAGACTCTTTCAAAGCGTCTACTATTCCGTCTATATCATATAGCATTTCGCCTTTGCTGTTTCTCATGCTAGCAAACTCTGTACTTTTACTTTCCTTCAACTGTTTATATAATAGTTTCATAATTCCTTCAAAGTAGTTTATTATTTTATTCTCTTCTTCTGTTCTGATTTTCTCTTTACTCTCTTTGACTAGTCGTTTTACTTTCCTATTTTTGTGTCTGTAATCATTTTTAAGTCTAGTTCTCTCCTCATCGCTAAGACCTGTCATGTTCAGCGTTTTATTGTGCGCTTCTTTCTTTTCTTTTTGGGCTGCCGCAATTTCATCGTTCCACCACGCATCGCCAGACTTTCTTCCTACAACCGCTTTACTATATACTTCGGTCGCAGTTTTGACAATGACATCCCGTAATAAAGTCCACGCGCCCTCTATATCTTTATTGCTTATAAGCGCTTCCCACGTTGCCCTATCTATGCTTTCAGTTAACCTCTTTTTAAACTCTGTTTGCACTTCTTGTCTCTGTAAATTTTCAATTTTTATTCGTGTTTGTTTCGTTTTCTTTGTTTTCTTTGTTCTCCATCCCCGCCCTAAGTTTATTTTGCAGACTAAACGGTAATGATCAGAATTGCATTCGGAACCCCTCATGACTCTTGTATCTTTAACTAGTTCTCTTAATCTTTCATCCGCAATAACAAAGTCAATTATGCTGTGGCTATTTCCTTTACGCCAGGTGTACATGTGGATCATTTTATGTCTAAACCAAGTATTTGTAATAAATAGGCCCTTTTCTAAGCATAAACGAACTAGCTTTTCCCCGTTATAATTTTTTCTTGTTGGATCTCCAAAATTACCTAGCACCCTTTCTGTATCTGTATCCTGACGTTGGACACCGACCCATCCATTCATATCTCCTAGCAGAATTATTCTTTCACCTTGATCGCAAATACTTATTGTATCATTTAGAGTGTCCCAGAAGGCGTCCTTAACTTCCCTTGAATCGCTATCAACTGGTGCGTAGCACGCTACGATAAATAATCTTCTGATTCCTACCTTCATTCTAGCCCACAGCAATCTGGGTGATACAAAATTATGCTCTATGAGATGATGACTTGCTTTTTCACTCATAATTAAACCGACCCCTTGACTACGATGCGATTCGCTATCTACTCCTGACCATATTTCACAACCGCCTTTCAAAACCCCATTTCCTATTTTTCTAAATTCGCAACCCTTTTTCTTTGTCTCAGGTACACAAAGAATGTCTAGTTTCCTTACGTGCATAGTTTCTCGTAGTTCTCTTATCTTAAGATCATTCACTCCTCTAGCATTCCAAACACCCAGTCTCCATTCATCGCCCGAAACAAGACCTTTACGCTTACCGTGAGCATGCCTTTGGTCAATCCGAGTTTCAGTCCATTCCGAGGCTACTTTATTGTTTGTATTATTCATGTTTAGATTGTACTCCCAACTATCACCTGTATGCGCGAGATTTGTTTTGCGAGTCGAAATCATGTCCGAATTAAGCAGTGATTTGTCTTATGGTGGAGTCAAGCTGTAACGTCAGTCCCACCAAAACTTCTGTTACTGGGGGGGGGGGGGATAAGGATATGAGAAAGGAAACCGAGAGTCTCAATAGGTGGGTGATTTATGCTGAGAAGGTCACCAGCCTTAAGCAGCGTTTTATTAGATAAGAGATTGAATAAAACTGCACACATAAAAAGAGTTTATAGAAAAATAATGAAAATTTTAAAACTTTATATTCTGTATTCAATTCCTTCCCTGTTTTCAAATAACCGACTGACTTCTGAGAGTGCTACAGATGGACTGATTTTTGGGAACAAAGGGCAGAAAGGGTCGAATGACACTTGCGTTTCATTTTTTCTCTTTTTCTTAAGTTTGACCGTTGCAGATTTTGAGTGTTTCAAGATTTTTCAAATACTTTCGGATTCGTAAGAGTGAAAACAAAATTCTGGAAATACTGCGCAGTCTTGGATTCATTGGAAACAAATTCTTGAAAAATGAGTAAAAATATTATTATACAATTCAGTAGGAAGTATTACAGTAATCCTTGAAAAATGAAATTCCTTTGAAACCACTGAAATCAATAAACTTCTATTCCAAAGTTTCACTTTAGTTACGCGGTTTTAAAATCTTTTATTGAATAAATCTGCACACATAAAAAGAGTTCAGCATTTCAGAAGACACCGCAACAATCTAGCATTGAAAAAGAAGACAATAGTTATTAACAATGATAATTTGTTTAAATACTTATTTTTGTTTAATTGAATCAACTATCAACTCATCATAAGTGGAAAGCAGACAAATAGTTTTAAAATCGTGAAAAAACTACAGTTTCTAGCATTGTTTAAAAATAATAATATCAACGATATTAATCAATTGTTTAGACAATTATTTTTGTTAAGATTAATTAAGTATTATCTCACTCTAATTGAAAATTGGACAAAAAGTGATTTTTTTTTAACCAGCAACTTTCTAAATCTACTCGAATAAAAACTTGCTAAAAACAATGCTAAATTAAAAAAAAAAATAAACATGTAAAGTAAACATGTAATTATCAGTATAAAGTAGTATATTATATATTAGAAACAATTTGCATTTTAAAAACTGCAAGGAGATCATAATTAATGCCGAAAACTTGCAAAACCCATTTTTTTCACCTATGGGGTTTTTTGGAACCACATAAAACAGACTTGTGGGGGTGATATTCAAAAAGTAATATTTTATTCGTATTCTATGGCTAATTTTCATGAGGAATGTTAATTTCAACTCGATTCAGCTAATATTGATGATTCTCAATAAAATTTACAAAAACATATTTTTTTCTTATGCGAAATAACGTGTTAAATTTCATGGGGCTTGCACCACCTCCACATATAATTTTTTCCAAAACAAAAAAAAAGGATTTATATTTTAGTAGATTTGATCAAATTTCCGGGCGAAATGCATGAAAATTTGAAGAAAAAAAATTTTGAACCGCTCTAGTGAACAGTGTTCACTAGAGAATGAGAATGAGAATGAGAATGAGAATGAGAATGAGAATGAGAATGAGAATGAGAATGA
>CAKNXH010070595.1:0-11842 GCA_932178445.1 Andricus quercusramuli | reverse complement strand
AAAAAACATATTCGAAAAGTTCAAAATATGCAAAAAGAATTGCATAGCGAATATGTTTTTTCAAAATAACTGCTTTTTGGATTCATAATGTTTCTGAGCCTTTTTGTTCAAAAATAGAATTTTTGCACAGATTGACTTGATGATATTGTGTTTCTAAAATTTTTCTTACAAAATTTAACAAACAGAGACATTAAGCCTTAGACCTTGATATTTGTTCTTTTGAGTTTGGATTTTAATGCCTTTCTCAGGGAATAGGTTTCTGGGTCAACCCTAAAAAATCATATTGTTTGGAAACTACGTATTGACATTTTTTATTGGAAAAGACCAATAGTTTTCTACCAACAACACTACTAACTATGATCCAGAATATTTGAAAGATTCTGAATCTCGTTGAAATCATAGTGATTTCAGTTTAAAAAGACCAATTTTTTGTGTAAAACACGGACGTCACTTAAAATTGTTTAAAAAGTTATTAACCTTTAAAATCTAATAATTTTTTGTGTTAAATCCCGATCTTCTGTGAAAACCGTGAACATAACCTAGAACTGTTCAAAAATTACAAATTTTGTTCGAACTATAATTATTTGGATTAAAATTAAATCTTTCTTTCCTTCGTTAAAAATTCCATTTTCAACAAAAAACACTAACATAATCAAAAATTGTTCAGAAATGTCTAATCTTATTTGAAATCTAATAACATGTGATTAAAAATACGCATTTTCGGTGTAAAACGCTAACATAACCTAAACTTGTTCAAAATGGGGAATCTTCATGATTTTCGTTTAAAATTGTTAATTTTCGGTGACGATTTTCTATGAAAAGAACTATAACACAACCTAGAAATCCGAAATCTTCTTCGAACCTTTAAGATTTTATATTATAAATATAAAAATAAAAAATAAAAGAATTCTTCGCTTGAACTAAATGAAAATCTTAAAAAGACAAAAATGACCTCTGTTAATTGAGAAGAAAATAAATACCAAAATTTCATCCCTTCTAGCTCAATAAAAATGATAAAAACCAAAAAGCGCGTCTTGCAATCCAGAAAAAATTCAAAAACAAAATGTCAACCATTCTGACGTAATAAAAATGTTAGAAATAAAAAATGAAATTTTTACGATTTATTCTAAAATATTGTTTATGAAGTTTCAATCGGATGTTTAATTTTGTTTAAGTTTTAATTATCTGATTGAATAATTGAAACTGTTTGATTTTCAACGCTCGAGTCTTTAAGATAATGAATAAATAATTTATTTGTATTCACAGTTGATAAACTCAAAATTTTGTTTATCGAAAATTTGCAAACTTTCCATAATTGAAAAAGTTAACAACTGAACTTAACTTGCGAAATAAATTTAAAATCGAGCTGATTTTAAATTGCATTATTGCATCTGATATGAAATTTTAAATAATTTAAATGATTGGATAGATTGCTCTTTTAAAAATTTGTAAAGTTTCCCGAAAAGAAATAAATTTAATGTCATTTCCTGTTTTTTCCTGTTCTCAAAAAATTCCCGATCATTTTCTGATTTTCCCAGTTTCCCGTGCCAGTGGCCACCCATCTGTTAAAATTAATAAAAATTATCAAGCTCAGCAATCTGATTCTTGACGAGTGAAAAGTTAGCAGGACGAAAAATGGCGTTTATCCAGAGTGTAGGATCTTGAAAACGGATATTAACTGTGGGACAAGAATATAATTTTTATGGAGACCGTGCGCCACAAAAAGAGCTCTCAGGTATTTACGATGGCACTTGACCAGTGACATGGGTTTGTGGGACCAATGAATTTTAATTCCTTTCTGGGGGCCCATTCTCCTGAGTCTGGGTTCAGCAATACGAGGACCCAAGCTCTGGGTAGCCCGCTGCGACACCAGAACGATGATTTAATATTTTAAGAAAATGAAGGGTCCTCCCTTAATTTAAAGCTTCCCATGAACGGGATATGTTTTGGGCAGCGGGATACCTAGGAGCCATTACGTGGCATTGGATTCGACAGTTCGTAAATGCCACTTTGAATACTTTCATCAGAACCTAACCATGTTTTCAATAATCGAATTCCATTTACTTGACCTATTAGCATTTGTAGATAAATATCAACGATAGCTATCGAACCTAAATAGTCAAATTCCTTCAATCGAGTTCTACAGATTCTCTAAATGTTTGGTTGATTGATCTCGAAATTTGCGACAGATCGATTAACATTTTTCGTCACTGTTCTATTTTATTTGGGATAAATAAACCAATTGATGGAAAACTTCACTACATTTTTGAGATATCTAGGGCTTCGAGCTAGACCATAGCCACCTATGCAGCCACTCGATTAGTAATTTCCATGGACATCTATGCCCCAACTGGGTTGGAAATTTAGTGGTCACCTCTACTCCTACTTGATTTGAAATTTCCATCATCCCATTTGTTTTTAATTTTCCATATGCCTCCTGCATTTGATATTTTCATGGCCAGCTATCCTTATTCAATTGGAAACTTTGATCACAATCTGTGCTCAATTCGATTTACAATTTCCATTCCCAGCTATACCATCTTTGATTTGAAATCCACAACCTATGTCCCCTCTATTTTTAATTCTCGTTCCTATCTATGCCCCCACTCAATTTGAAACTTAATGGCTTCCTACTACTCGATCTGGAATTTCATTTTCACTTCGCACTCATCTCGATTCGATATTTCTATGAACAGCTGAGCTTCAATGGATTTTAAATTTCCATAGCCTTCTATGCCCCCCATTAATTTGAAATTTTCCTGATTACCTGTGGTCCACTCGATTTTGATTTTTCATAGCCCTTTATGCCCCCCTCGATTTGATATTTTCATGGCCAGCTCTCTTGTTTTGAAATTTTCACAGCCACCTATATGCCCATGCTGTATTCTTAAATCCCATGGCTATTATGCCCCCCACTCTATTCAAGATTTAAAACCCACATATGCCCTCGCTATTTTGTTCAATTTTTATCTGCAACTATGTTACGACTCGATTTCTAATTTATATGACCAGCTAGGCCTCAACTGGATTGGAAATTTGTATTGCCTTCTATGCTTATCTTGATTTGAAGTTTCCATGGCCATCTTTGTCCCATTTCGTTTGAAGTTTCCACCGTACATATGAATTTTGGGGAAATTTGCGGATACTTTTGGAAAACTTACACGTTTTCTCATATATTGCTCAATTGTAGAAGGCTGGTTCGCCCTCCTCAGTATGCAACACAAACCAACCATAGCTCGTTCGGTTCTAGTTCTAACTCTATACTGCCCCTTCATTGACTAAAACTCAAGTGGGACTGACCTTATGACGACTTAGATAATTATTTGGGACATTGTTTTTACTCCTAAAATACATTTCTCACATCAAGTTGGAATTTAGGCGTCTACTTCAAACAATGAATAATACAAAATTAGAATCGAGACTGGGTGTTTGGAATGCTAGAGGGTTAAACGATCTTAAGGAAAGACAATCACGAAAAAAATGCACTTGAGGAAGCTGGATTTTATGTGGACCTGAAACATAAAAAAGGATGCGACAGTAGTGTGATAGAAAATTGGGTGTGGAAACATGGACTCGAACTATGGTCAGGAGGAGATAGTGAATCATATGATAGCCAAGGACTCGGTATGATTATGAACGAGAGAGCAAACATCATCTCAAGGGGCATACATTTTTTTTCTAGATTGTTGTGAGTTAAAGTGAAAGTGGGAATCCGAAGATTATTTATCATAGCGTGCTACGTCCTAGTTGATGGTGAAAGGAGTGAAGTAAAAGACTTGCGACCATGGGAAAAAAATCATTTGTCTAGGAGATCTGAATGGATGTGTTGGAGTCTAACCTAAGGATGCGAAGAAGGTACACCTAGTGTAGAGGAGATAGCCACAGTAGGATTGATTTTTTTGTTACTGACGAGAGACTGGAAGAGCTAGTAGAAGATAAAAAAGTTATAAGAGGTTTTGAATGTGGAACGGATCATTACCTCTTAGTTTTAAAAATTAACTTTAGTCAAGAATGGAGAAAAAAGTGGACTAGAAAGATGAAGCAAACGCGAATCAAGATTGAGAATTTACAGAAACCGGAAGTACCAATAGAATTTCCCAATACTAACGCTAATATGCAAAGACATAGAAGGCGCATGTTCAGTTCTCTAGGAAAGTATTGTTAGGAGTGCAACTAAAGTGTGTGGTACTGCGATTGTAGGATTGTAGGTTTTGGCTTCCCACGATTTGAAATTCCCATTACCATCTATGTCCCAATTAATTCGAAATTTCAATGATCACCTACGCCTTCCCCTGGGTTTACTGCACAATAAGACTATTTGAGATACTGTTCTACTTCTACAAAATGGGAGATTTAATTAGAATTATTTTACTGTTGAATTAAAATATCGCAAGTTCTACTGAATCGTACATTTATTTATTTTTATGGCTTTAAATTCAGGTTTCAGGGGTCCCAGAACTCAGAAATTCCACAGGAGAGAAACTGCGACAAAGGACATTCTTTCCCCTCACCTTCTATGGTACTGTCGGTACTGAATTACAAAATTCCATCGAAGCTGCCTGAGGTTCATAAACAATGATGAACACAAGTTTTACCTTTCAATTGTGCATACAAATTCTCAGTCAATTTGCTTTCATCAAGCATTTAGTTTATTTTCGTATATATTCAGAGATATAAGGTATTTTTAGTTTATGGAATTCCATTCGAGTTTCAATTTGTACTAATGTACTCGGAATTAATCCTTCAATATTTAGTAGCACAGTCCTTTCTGCAGAAAGGTATACTAATTGCAATTAAAGCTAGAAACACAGTGGCTAAGAAAAAATTTATGTGAAATATTTCGAGAAATAAATGTTAATTAAATGCTTTGTTATTTCAAAGAATGTGGTTTCAAATGAGCTTATCAGATCAGCTTTATAAAGGGTGGAATTTCCAACTGCAGGTTGAGGAAAAAGTTTTTAAATGACAAAAAGAATTATATCGAGGTGAAGGGAAACTAAATATGGGATTATTAAAATTTTATATACGTATAATTATTTTAATGCATAATGAATTGAAAGAATGTGCAATAAAATTGATTTTAGATTAGGCTTGATGATGTAGCTCAATTTGTATTTTTATAACCAGATTAGTTGCAGAAAGAAGGTGGTCACGAAGAAGGGACGCTTTCACGGAGCGTTGATAGCCAATCCTGTTGTAATTGAAATGTAACTCCATTGTTAAGGCATAATTGACTGACACCGTGCAGGACCTAACGTTCGAATTTATCCGATCGGATGCGTGATTCAGAAGCAAAAAAACCGTTCAAGATGCCTTTCGCAAAAACTTAATGTGTGTTTTTTTTTCTCATGGTTTCCTGCTCATTTTGTAACAAATTTCTATTTTCAGAAGTCCTGGACCATAAAAAATCGCAAAATTTTACAATTTTCATCAGATACACAATTGGGAAATTATAAAACATCTGCAACAAGTACAATAGGAAAATTGGACAATTTCTACAAAATTTACAATAGCAAAATTGTTTCATCAGTTTCACAATACCTTATGGGAGAAATCATTATTTTTCATAAAAAAAGTGGAAACATCAAGGAATTTTTAATTTACCAAAGTTTGATGCGGACCGAACTTATTTTCTTATCGCTTTTAAAACTTAATTTAAAAAAATAATACGATTTTAATGAATTATAGTTTATTTTGTCGGAACAAAGATTCTTTACAATTTAACCTCCACCTAGGAACATATTTACAAAGTAAAGCCACGACAGAGATAACTTGTATCAACAAAAATCTGTTTTGGTTGAAATCTTTGTTTGTTCTGTGAACATAAGTTCCCAAGCGAAAAATTATACAAAGTGGGAAATATTATGTATAATTTTCATTTGCTTTATACATTTTTTGTATAAAAAAATGAAAATTATACATTTTTTCACTATGTATATACTATAATTTTATGATAAATTATTATAAATTTATGGGTTGACATACCATGGTCTGGGAAATATTTTTTTCAATGACATATATATATAGAACAGAAAATCCTTGAGCTGGAATCTCTCCTTATGCAAAAAAATGTAGATTTAAATCACAATTCAATTATTGGTTAACAATAAAAAGCGTTGGAGGAAAGATTCAATCTCAGATAGGTCAATTTTTTCACCTCAGAAAAGAATATTTAAAAACATAAACTGAAAGATAGTCAAATTGTGTAACAGAATTGCATGAAAGGCATAAATGAGGATTATCCCTGATGGACAAAATTATTAAAGGAAAGTAAAAAAATTTTACACCTGTAGTTTTTTGTTAAAACGTGTACATTGTTATAAAAAATTAATCAAAGTAGGCGCCGAGCGCCTATAAGGAAAAGTTTCGTTGCCCAGGATGACGTTAATTTAATTCTGCGCAGAATCTTAAATCAAAAAATTTGTCAATTTTGTAAAAAGAAATATTTTTGAAAACAAGAATTTGATTTAAAATTAATTTTTGAAACAAAAATTATGGAAAAAAAATTTATTAAAAAAAATGTATCAACAAAAATTATGTGAAGACAAATTTTACGAAAAAAAAAATTCAATTATTTTTTCAAATTATTTTCCTTTAAAAAAGCGGACGGACACCCGACCAAACTATAAGGGTTTCAGCCTGGGGCCACGAAACCCTAAAAATGTACAGAATGCAACAAAAAATGCAATTAAATAGCATTACCGAATATTTTCTTGTATTTTCTTGTAGAAAAGTAGAAAAATCACCAATGATGATCAATTTTTGAATTTTATACCATTATACCATTATACCATCCTGAATTTTATACAATTCAAATAAACAGTTATTAATGTATGGAAATAATTCCAGCAAGTTAAAATATATTTAGAAGTTTTAAAAGATTAGAAAATAATTTAAATCTTGAAAATATTTCAAAACATTTAAAACAAAAGGGAGATTTTTGTGGATTACGAACACAAAATTTAGAAGCTTTTAAATCATTTTGCAAGACTTCGAAAGAATAAAATTTTGTTATCAAAATTCATAGAAAAACTGAAAATGAATTTTTTCATTAGATTTCTGGAAAATTTTTAGATAATTTTTTTGTTTACAAATTATCAAGAGAATATTTAAAAAGATTTCAAAACAATTGCGCATGTAAAAATGAATCTTTGTAGCTTAGCAATGCTTAAAGTGATGTAATTTTGAAAATTTATCAATTTTTAAATTAATTCTTCAATCTATGTAGCATTGAAAATGATAGCGTGGATTTCTATTTTTGTAAATCTTTGAACTGTAAAATGTATGAGAATTAAACATTTGGAATTTTGCTGCTCAATGGCTTTTGATTTTTAAACATTTTAATTTTAAAGTGTTAAAAGCTTCCATTTATATGCGTAAATTATTGAGCGTTTGAATTACAAAAATTTTGAGCTTCAATTTTCAAAGTTTGAAATTTAAAATTATTTCGCTGTGAGTGTTTTAATTTGCAGATCAGTTTTTATAACTTCAAATGCAAAATTTGTATCTTCAAGAGTTCGAATCTTTTAATTTTAATTACTGTGAACAATTTATTCTTAATTGTTTAATTTTTATTTACAGTCAAAAAGTTCTTGTTTTTCGACTCAGGAAGACAAATATTGTGAACATTGTAAAGATATCATTTAAAAATACATATACGGTGTCCAATCGACTGCTATACATTTGGAGAAAAAAGCTTCAAACTTAAGGTTTTTTGTTGTTCAATAATAATTATTAATTTTTTTCTTTTAATATTTTTCCATTTATTCAATGTTTAAACAAAGAAGCTTTTTTGTCAATAGAAATCATATAAATATCGAAAAAGAACAACTATTTTACTGCAAAACCTGTAAATTCCTGTAGATTCTTATAGTTGCACTTTTTTGTGAATTTTTGTAGGAAATTAAAACTAAAATAAAATACAACAATATAAAATAAAATACAAAAATATACAAGATTCGTCCCAATCATAGAAAAAGTTGTACTTTCCTGTAATTTTGGATGTAATTTATTGTATTTATTAGTAGATTTCTGTACAAATGGTCTTAGCTTTTTGTACTTTTTTGTAAACAATTTTCTACTAGGAATGTTTCCAATCATCTTTTTTTTTAAAATATAAACTCAAAAAAGTCGATTTTTGTAACCAAATTGCTTAAAACGACTTCAAATGCGAGAAGTATGTTTCCAAACAGTGTAATCCGCTTATTAGAGACAGTTATACAAAAATGGAAAAAGAGGGAGAAATGGGAAAGAGACAACCAAATCGAACTCATTTTCTTTTTTTCCCCGTCTTTTAACACTATATATGGGTAACCAACATGTTTTGAAGTCAGCTGAGACCTCCTCGTTGTGGAAATTTCTATTAGGAAACTACGAGTAAATATTTTGATCTTATCCTATAATATTGATTAGAAGTTCAGAACTGTAGATATAAATTATATGAATAATTTAATGCAAAAAATCAGAGCATGAAAAGATTCACAATCCAAAATTAAATTTCCAAAACATCTCTTTTTCGGAGACGAATACATACATAAGAGAGGAAAAAAGAGAGAGAAAAAGGAAGAAGTCAACCAAAACCAACCTCTCACTTTATCCTTATTATATCTTCGTACTTTTTATACTACTAGGGAATCAACATCTTTCGAGGTCAATTTAGACGTCCTCATTGAGGATTATTTATAGGGAGACTGAAGGTATGAAAAATTAACATGATACCTGAAAAAAATTTTGGTGAGAAAATGATTGTTCCTTAAAGAATTGTTTTCACTTGTAAGCAAAAGAAATTAATTTATCCAATGAAAAATCCTATAACATACTTTTTTGTATCTTGAGAGATCCATTTTTAAATTAATAGCTTTGTTACCCTCTCTTTGCATAAATAACTTTTCCAAGAATTCTGTCTTTCATTGATTTCTCTCATGATAAAGGATTTTGATATCATTCCAACTAAAGTCCTGACCATGTGTAATTTTATGCTGCATTGCAGTCTTTACAATTAATTTTGTAAATAACACGTTGTTTGTCGAGCTTTTCCTACCTATCTTTTCCCAACTTAATAATCATTGTTCTTAAAATGGACTCTTTATATATGTAGTATGTAAATCTAGTTTATCCAAAATAGATTTCAAAATCTTCGAGATTTTCTCAAAATAGGGGAAAACAACAGTATCAAACGTGTTATATAATCTTCGCTATTTATTTTATTTTGATCATTTCTTATGTTTTCTATATAATGTATTCTGTTATGCACATGTTTTTCAATAAAATCGAAGGGATAATAGTTAAGAAAAAGAATTTATTTGAATAGCTCAATATTTTTTCATAAAAAAGTGGATATGACAATTTGAGGGTTCTATCTATCAAATTCTTTATAACTCCCTATCTTGTTTTGAATAGAGTGATTCGAGAGAAAACTACGTGTACTTCCTGAGCATATAGTTTTTCTCTGCCAGTTTGTGATAATATGTCCTTCATCAGTTTTAATTAAACTCATATCCAGAAAATTTAATTTCCCTTTAGTTTCTATTTCAACAGTAAATTGTAATCGTGGGTGTATGCTGTTAAAAACATTTAGAAGAATATCAACATTATTTTGATGGACATTAAGTGCTGAATCATCGATATATTCTTCATTAAAATCAAGATTGAGATCAATTTTTTGAAAAACTTCATTTTCTAAATCCTCTATAAAAATGTCATCTAAAATAGGAGACAAAACTGATCATATGCGAGTTCCCAATTTAGTTTATAAAAATTATTATTGAATTTGCAATATATACCGAATGAAAAACATATTTTATGGCAACAAGAAATTGTTTTTTAGGAATTTTGGTATGAATTTTATTCAAATCCCATCTTTTTTTTATGGCAATTTCAACTCTTTTATAAGGAATGTTTGGGAACATGGCTATTACTTCAAATGAGACAAAAATGTCATCAGTAGGTATTATTACATTCTCAATTAACTTTAAAAAGGCATTACTATCTTTAATTGATGTTTTTGTAATTTCTATGGATTCTTTAATAATATGCAACATTTTTTGAACATGAACATCTATACGAATCGCTACTGTAATACTTTCCATATCAGATTCCGTTATCATTATTTCTGGATGATTTTTGAAGGAAATTTTTGTTTCAATTAAACTCTTATTCAATTCTTTTTCTAACCTAGGTTTTTAATGTAATATAAAATATAAATATATAAATATAATATATATATGTATGTATATAATATATATAATATCTATTAAATGTAATATATAAATTCATCTAATACATTATTAGGTATTTCACTGGTATTGGATCCAATGTCTTCTCTCCTAAACTGAACCAGAAAAATTGTCACTGGTTGAATCAAAATTTTAGATTATCGCAGGTAAACCAGTGATTTTCCACATTGACTGGTTGAACCAGTAAGTGATTCAACTAAAATATTGCTACTGATTCTACCAGTGACGCCGAATGATATATTGAACCAGCGATATCGCGCTCCACGCGGTCAAGACATGAGCCTCCAGTCGTCTGGTACACGCGCGTCGCCGCACAGTGAGTTTTTTTTACAAAATTTTGTTCAAAATTCTGCTGACTGCTCAATTTTTGACCGATTCTAATAAATTTTTCTATTAATACCCGCAACGAATTATAATTTCATGTGCCACTGCTACTTTTCTAGTTTTCTGCAAAAAAATAACCTAAAAAAATATAAGCTTGCCACGGTAGCTGAACCATGAAATTTCGAAACTTTTAAAACCGTGAATTCGGTAATATCTTTGCACACAAACCTCAAACACACAAACGTCAAACCCACGAACCTCAAACCCCAACCCCGTAAACCCACAAACCTCAAACGTAAAAACTTCAAACGCACAAAAATTATACCACAAACGTACAAACCTCAAACTCACGAACCTCAAACCCCCAAACCCGTAAAACCACAAACCTCAAATCCACAAACATTAAACCCCCATGCCCATAAACCTACAAACCTCAAACTCACAAATCCGTAAACCTAAAACCGCAAACACACAAACCTCAAACACATCAACCTAAAACCACGAATCCACAAAGCCACAAACAGCAAACCCACAAACCTCAAACCCACAAACCCGTAAACCTACAAACCTCAAACGCACAAACATCAAATCCAAGAACATAAAACCCCCAAGCCCATAAACCTACAAAACCACAAACTCACAAATCCGTAAACCGAAATCCACAAAACCACAAACATCAAACACATGAACCTAAAACCACAAATCTACAAAGCCACAAACAGCAAACCCACAAACCTCAAACCCACAAACCTCAATCAAACAAACCTCAAACCAAAGAACCTCAAACCCACAAACCCACAAACCTCAAGCCAACATACCTCAAACTCCCGAACCCGTAAACCCACAAACCTCAAATGCACAAACCTCGAACCCACAACAATTATACCTCAAACCTACAAACCTTGAACCTCAAACTTACGAACCTCAAACCTACAAACCTCAAACCCCCAAACTCGTTAACCCACAAACCTCAAACGCACAAACATTGAATCCAAAAACATAAAACCTCCAAGCCCATTAACCTACAAACCTCCACCTCACAAATCCATGAACCTAAAACCCCACACCCACATACCTCAAACACATAAACCTAAACCCACAAATCTACAAACCCACAAACTTCAAACCAAAAAAAAAACCTAAAACCCCCTAACCCGTAAACATACAAACCTCAAATCTACGAACCTCAAAACCACTAAAATTGAACCTCAAAACTCAAACGCTCAAACCTATAATCCACAAACATAAAACCCCCAAGCCCATAAACCTACAAACCTCAAACT
>CAKNXH010070594.1:0-12921 GCA_932178445.1 Andricus quercusramuli | reverse complement strand
AAAAAACATATTCGAAAAGTTCAAAATATGCAAAAAGAATTGCATAGCGAATATGTTTTTTCAAAATAACTGCTTTTTGGATTCATAATGTTTCTGAGCCTTTTTGTTCAAAAATAGAATTTTTGCACAGATTGACTTGATGATATTGTGTTTCTAAAATTTTTCTTACAAAATTTAACAAACAGAGACATTAAGCCTTAGACCTTGATATTTGTTCTTTTGAGTTTGGATTTTAATGCCTTTCTCAGGGAATAGGTTTCTGGGTCAACCCTAAAAAATCATATTGTTTGGAAACTACGTATTGACATTTTTTATTGGAAAAGACCAATAGTTTTCTACCAACAACACTACTAACTATGATCCAGAATATTTGAAAGATTCTGAATCTCGTTGAAATCATAGTGATTTCAGTTTAAAAAGACCAATTTTTTGTGTAAAACACGGACGTCACTTAAAATTGTTTAAAAAGTTATTAACCTTTAAAATCTAATAATTTTTTGTGTTAAATCCCGATCTTCTGTGAAAACCGTGAACATAACCTAGAACTGTTCAAAAATTACAAATTTTGTTCGAACTATAATTATTTGGTTTAAAATTAAATCTTTCTTTCCTTCGTTAAAAATTCCATTTTCAACAAAAAACACTAACATAATCAAAAATTGTTCAGAAATGTCTAATCTTATTTGAAATCTAATAACATGTGATTAAAAATACGCATTTTCGGTGTAAAACGCTAACATAACCTAAACTTGTTCAAAATGGGGAATCTTCATGATTTTCGTTTAAAATTGTTAATTTTCGGTGACGATTTTCTATGAAAAGAACTATAACACAACCTAGAAATCCGAAATCTTCTTCGAACCTTTAAGATTTTATATTATAAATATAAAAATAAAAAATAAAAGAATTCTTCGCTTGAACTAAATGAAAATCTTAAAAAGACAAAAATGACCTCTGTTAATTGAGAAGAAAATAAATACCAAAATTTCATCCCTTCTAGCTCAATAAAAATGATAAAAACCAAAAAGCGCGTCTTGCAATCCAGAAAAAATTCAAAAACAAAATGTCAACCATTCCGACGTAATAAAAATGTTAGAAATAAAAAATGAAATTTTTACGATTTATTCTAAAATATTGTTTATGAAGTTTCAATCGGATGTTTAATTTTGTTTAAGTTTTAATTTTCTGATTGAATAATTGAAACCGTTTGATTTTCAACGCTCGAGTCTTTAAGATAATGAATAAATAATTTATTTGTATTCACAGTTGATAAACTCAAAATTTTGTTTATCGAAAATTTGCAAACTTTCCATAATTGAAAAAGTTAACAACTGAACTTAACTTGCGAAATAAATTTAAAATCGAGCTGATTTTAAATTGCATTATTGCATCTGATATGAAATTTTAAATAATTTAAATGATTGGATAGATTGCTCTTTTAAAAATTTGTAAAGTTTCCCGAAAAGAAATAAATTTAATGTCATTTCCTGTTTTTTCCTGTTCTCAAAAAATTCCCGATCATTTTCTGATTTTCCCAGTTTCCCGTGCCAGTGGCCACCCATCTGTTAAAATTAATAAAAATTATCAAGCTCAGCAATCTGATTCTTGACGAGTGAAAAGTTAGCAGGACGAAAAATGGCGTTTATCCAGAGTGTAGGATCTTGAAAACGGATATTAACTGTGGGACAAGAATATAATTTTTATGGAGACCGTGCGCCACAAAAAGAGCTCTCAGGTATTTACGATGGCACTTGACCAGTGACATGGGTTTGTGGGACCAATGAATTTTAATTCCTTTCTGGGGGCCCATTCTCCTGAGTCTGGGTTCAGCAATACGAGGACCCAAGCTCTGGGTAGCCCGCTGCGACACCAGAACGATGATTTAATATTTTAAGAAAATGAAGGGTCCTCCCTTAATTTAAAGCTTCCCATGAACGGGATATGTTTTGGGCAGCGGGATACCTAGGAGCCATTACGTGGCATTGGATTCGACAGTTCGTAAATGCCACTTTGAATACTTTCATCAGAACCTAACCATGTTTTCAATAATCGAATTCCATTTACTTGACCTATTAGCATTTGTAGATAAATATCAACGATAGCTATCGAACCTAAATAGTCAAATTCCTTCAATCGAGTTCTACAGATTCTCTAAATGTTTGGTTGATTGATCTCGAAATTTGCGACAGATCGATTAACATTTTTCGTCACTGTTCTATTTTATTTGGGATAAATAAACCAATTGATGGAAAACTTCACTACATTTTTGAGATATCTAGGGCTTCGAGCTAGACCATAGCCACCTATGCAGCCACTCGATTAGTAATTTCCATGGACATCTATGCCCCAACTGGGTTGGAAATTTAGTGGTCACCTCTACTCCTACTTGATTTGAAATTTCCATCATCCCATTTGTTTTTAATTTTCCATATGCCTCCTGCATTTGATATTTTCATGGCCAGCTATCCTTATTCAATTGGAAACTTTGATCACAATCTGTGCTCAATTCGATTTACAATTTCCATTCCCAGCTATACCATCTTTGATTTGAAATCCACAACCTATGTCCCCTCTATTTTTAATTCTCGTTCCTATCTATGCCCCCACTCAATTTGAAACTTAATGGCTTCCTACTACTCGATCTGGAATTTCATTTTCACTTCGCACTCATCTCGATTCGATATTTCTATGAACAGCTGAGCTTCAATGGATTTTAAATTTCCATAGCCTTCTATGCCCCCCATTAATTTGAAATTTTCCTGATTACCTGTGGTCCACTCGATTTTGATTTTTCATAGCCCTTTATGCCCCCCTCGATTTGATATTTTCATGGCCAGCTCTCTTGTTTTGAAATTTTCACAGCCACCTATATGCCCATGCTGTATTCTTAAATCCCATGGCTATTATGCCCCCCACTCTATTCAAGATTTAAAACCCACATATGCCCTCGCTATTTTGTTCAATTTTTATCTACAACTATGTTACGACTCGATTTCTAATTTATATGACCAGCTAGGCCTCAACTGGATTGGAAATTTGTATTGCCTTCTATGCTTATCTTGATTTGAAGTTTCCATGGCCATCTTTGTCCCATTTCGTTTGAAGTTTCCACCGTACATATGAATTTTGGGGAAATTTGCGGATACTTTTGGAAAACTTACACGTTTTCTCATATATTGCTCAATTGTAGAAGGCTGGTTCGCCCTCCTCAGTATGCAACACAAACCAACCATAGCTCGTTCGGTTCTAGTTCTAACTCTATACTGCCCCTTCATTGACTAAAACTCAAGTGGGACTGACCTTATGACGACTTAGATAATTATTTGGGACATTGTTTTTACTCCTAAAATACATTTCTCACATCAAGTTGGAATTTAGGCGTCTACTTCAAACAATGAATAATACAAAATTAGAATCGAGACTGGGTGTTTGGAATGCTAGAGGGTTAAACGATCTTAAGGAAAGACAATCACGAAAAAAATGCACTTGAGGAAGCTGGATTTTATGTGGACCTGAAACATAAAAAAGGATGCGACAGTAGTGTGATAGAAAATTGGGTGTGGAAACATGGACTCGAACTATGGTCAGGAGGAGATAGTGAATCATATGATAGCCAAGGACTCGGTATGATTATGAACGAGAGAGCAAACATCATCTCAAGGGGCATACATTTTTTTTCTAGATTGTTGTGAGTTAAAGTGAAAGTGGGAATCCGAAGATTATTTATCATAGCGTGCTACGTCCTAGTTGATGGTGAAAGGAGTGAAGTAAAAGACTTGCGACCATGGGAAAAAAATCATTTGTCTAGGAGATCTGAATGGATGTGTTGGAGTCTAACCTAAGGATGCGAAGAAGGTACACCTAGTGTAGAGGAGATAGCCACAGTAGGATTGATTTTTTTGTTACTGACGAGAGACTGGAAGAGCTAGTAGAAGATAAAAAAGTTATAAGAGGTTTTGAATGTGGAACGGATCATTACCTCTTAGTTTTAAAAATTAACTTTAGTCAAGAATGGAGAAAAAAGTGGACTAGAAAGATGAAGCAAACGCGAATCAAGATTGAGAATTTATAGAAACCGGAAGTACCAATAGAATTTCCCAATACTAACGCTAATATGCAAAGACATAGAAGGCGCATGTTCAGTTCTCTAGGAAAGTATTGTTAGGAGTGCAACTAAAGTGTGTGGTACTGCGATTGTAGGATTGTAGGTTTTGGCTTCCCACGATTTGAAATTCCCATTACCATCTATGTCCCAATTAATTCGAAATTTCAATGATCACCTACGCCTTCCCCTGGGTTTACTGCACAATAAGACTATTTGAGATACTGTTCTACTTCTACAAAATGGGAGATTTAATTAGAATTATTTTACTGTTGAATTAAAATATCGCAAGTTCTACTGAATCGTACATTTATTTATTTTTATGGCTTTAAATTCAGGTTTCAGGGGTCCCAGAACTCAGAAATTCCACAGGAGAGAAACTGCGACAAAGGACATTCTTTCCCCTCACCTTCTATGGTACTGTCGGTACTGAATTACAAAATTCCATCGAAGCTGCCTGAGGTTCATAAACAATGATGAACACAAGTTTTACCTTTCAATTGTGCATACAAATTCTCAGTCAATTTGCTTTCATCAAGCATTTAGTTTATTTTCGTATATATTCAGAGATATAAGGTATTTTTAGTTTATGGAATTCCATTCGAGTTTCAATTTGTACTAATGTACTCGGAATTAATCCTTCAATATTTAGTAGCACAGTCCTTTCTGCAGAAAGGTATACTAATTGCAATTAAAGCTAGAAACACAGTGGCTAAGAAAAAATTTATGTGAAATATTTCGAGAAATAAATGTTAATTAAATGCTTTGTTATTTCAAAGAATGTGGTTTCAAATGAGCTTATCAGATCAGCTTTATAAAGGGTGGAATTTCCAACTGCAGGTTGAGGAAAAAGTTTTTAAATGACAAAAAGAATTATATCGAGGTGAAGGGAAACTAAATATGGGATTATTAAAATTTTATATACGTATAATTATTTTAATGCATAATGAATTGAAAGAATGTGCAATAAAATTGATTTTAGATTAGGCTTGATGATGTAGCTCAATTTGTATTTTTATAACCAGATTAGTTGCAGAAAGAAGGTGGTCACGAAGAAGGGACGCTTTCACGGAGCGTTGATAGCCAATCCTGTTGTAATTGAAATGTAACTCCATTGTTAAGGCATAATTGACTGACACCGTGCAGGACCTAACGTTCGAATTTATCCGATCGGATGCGTGATTCAGAAGCAAAAAAACCGTTCAAGA
Source organism: Andricus quercusramuli (assembly GCA_932178445.1). NCBI lineage: Eukaryota > Metazoa > Arthropoda > Insecta > Hymenoptera > Cynipidae > Andricus > Andricus quercusramuli. Next base: position 7,611 of record CAKNXH010070594.1, on the reverse strand, counting down.
TGCCTTTCGCAAAAACTTAATGTGTGTTTTTTTTTCTCATGGTTTCCTGCTCATTTTGTAACAAATTTCTATTTTCAGAAGTCCTGGACCATAAAAAATCGCAAAATTTTACAATTTTCATCAAATACACAATTGGGAAATTATAAAACATCTGCAAAAAGTACAATAGGAAAATTGGACAATTTCTACAAAATTTACAATAGCAAAATTGTTTCATCAGTTTCACAATACCTTATGGGAGAAATCATTATTTTTCATAAAAAAAGTGGAAACATCAAGGAATTTTTAATTTACCAAAGTTTGATGCGGACCGAACTTATTTTCTTATCGCTTTTAAAACTTAATTTAAAAAAATAATACGATTTTAATGAATTATAGTTTATTTTGTCGGAACAAAGATTCTTTACAATTTAACCTCCACCTAGGAACATATTTACAAAGTAAAGCCACGACAGAGATAACTTGTATCAACAAAAATCTGTTTTGGTTGAAATCTTTGTTTGTTCTGTGAACATAAGTTCCCAAGCGAAAAATTATACAAAGTGGGAAATATTATGTATAATTTTCATTTGCTTTATACATTTTTTGTATAAAAAAATGAAAATTATACATTTTTTCACTATGTATATACTATAATTTTATGATAAATTATTATAAATTTATGGGTTGACATACCATGGTCTGGGAAATATTTTTTTCAATGACATATATATATAGAACAGAAAATCCTTGAGCTGGAATCTCTCCTTATGCAAAAAAATGTAGATTTAAATCACAATTCAATTATTGGTTAACAATAAAAAGCGTTGGAGGAAAGATTCAATCTCAGATAGGTCAATTTTTTCACCTCAGAAAAGAATATTTAAAAACATAAACTGAAAGATAGTCAAATTGTGTAACAGAATTGCATGAAAGGCATAAATGAGGATTATCCCTGATGGACAAAATTATTAAAGGAAAGTAAAAAAATTTTACACCTGTAGTTTTTTGTTAAAACGTGTACATTGTTATAAAAAATTAATCAAAGTAGGCGCCGAGCGCCTATAAGGAAAAGTTTCGTTGCCCAGGATGACGTTAATTTAATTCTGCGCAGAATCTTAAATCAAAAAATTTGTCAATTTTGTAAAAAGAAATATTTTTGAAAACAAGAATTTGATTTAAAATTAATTTTTGAAACAAAAATTATGGAAAAAAAATTTATTAAAAAAAATGTATCAACAAAAATTATGTGAAGACAAATTTTACGAAAAAAAAAATTCAATTATTTTTTCAAATTATTTTCCTTTAAAAAAGCGGACGGACACCCGACCAAACTATAAGGGTTTCAGCCTGGGGCCACGAAACCCTAAAAATGTACAGAATGCAACAAAAAATGCAATTAAATAGCATTACCGAATTTTTTCTTGTATTTTCTTGTAGAAAAGTAGAAAAATCACCAATGATGATCAATTTTTGAATTTTATACCATTATACCATTATACCATCCTGAATTTTATACAATTCAAATAAACAGTTATTAATGTATGGAAATAATTCCAGCAAGTTAAAATATATTTAGAAGTTTTAAAAGATTAGAAAATAATTTAAATCTTGAAAATATTTCAAAACATTTAAAACAAAAGGGAGATTTTTGTGGATTACGAACACAAAATTTAGAAGCTTTTAAATCATTTTGCAAGACTTCGAAAGAATAAAATTTTGTTATCAAAATTCATAGAAAAACTGAAAATGAATTTTTTCATTAGATTTCTGGAAAATTTTTAGATAATTTTTTTGTTTACAAATTATCAAGAGAATATTTAAAAAGATTTCAAAACAATTGCGCATGTAAAAATGAATCTTTGTAGCTTAGCAATGCTTAAAGTGATGTAATTTTGAAAATTTATCAATTTTTAAATTAATTCTTCAATCTATGTAGCATTGAAAATGATAGCGTGGATTTCTATTTTTGTAAATCTTTGAACTGTAAAATGTATGAGAATTAAACATTTGGAATTTTGCTGCTCAATGGCTTTTGATTTTTAAACATTTTAATTTTAAAGTGTTAAAAGCTTCCATTTATATGCGTAAATTATTGAGCGTTTGAATTACAAAAATTTTGAGCTTCAATTTTCAAAGTTTGAAATTTAAAATTATTTCGCTGTGAGTGTTTTAATTTGCAGATCAGTTTTTATAACTTCAAATGCAAAATTTGTATCTTCAAGAGTTCGAATCTTTTAATTTTAATTACTGTGAACAATTTATTCTTAATTGTTTAATTTTTATTTACAGTCAAAAAGTTCTTGTTTTTCGACTCAGGAAGACAAATATTGTGAACATTGTAAAGATATCATTTAAAAATACATATACGGTGTCCAATCGACTGCTATACATTTGGAGAAAAAAGCTTCAAACTTAAGGTTTTTTGTTGTTCAATAATAATTATTAATTTTTTTCTTTTAATATTTTTCCATTTATTCAATGTTTAAACAAAGAAGCTTTTTTGTCAATAGAAATCATATAAATATCGAAAAAGAACAACTATTTTACTGCAAAACCTGTAAATTCCTGTAGATTCTTATAGTTGCACTTTTTTGTGAATTTTTGTAGGAAATTAAAACTAAAATAAAATACAACAATATAAAATAAAATACAAAAATATACAAGATTCGTCCCAATCATAGAAAAAGTTGTACTTTCCTGTAATTTTGGATGTAATTTATTGTATTTATTAGTAGATTTCTGTACAAATGGTCTTAGCTTTTTGTACTTTTTTGTAAACAATTTTCTACTAGGAATGTTTCCAATCATCTTTTTTTTTTAAATATAAACTCAAAAAAGTCGATTTTTGTAACCAAATTGCTTAAAACGACTTCAAATGCGAGAAGTATGTTTCCAAACAGTGTAATCCGCTTATTAGAGACAGTTATACAAAAATGGAAAAAGAGGGAGAAATGGGAAAGAGACAACCAAATCGAACTCATTTTCTTTTTTTCCCCGTCTTTTAACACTATATATGGGTAACCAACATGTTTTGAAGTCAGCTGAGACCTCCTCGTTGTGGAAATTTCTATTAGGAAACTACGAGTAAATATTTTGATCTTATCCTATAATATTGATTAGAAGTTCAGAACTGTAGATATAAATTATATGAATAATTTAATGCAAAAAATCAGAGCATGAAAAGATTCACAATCCAAAATTAAATTTCCAAAACATCTCTTTTTCGGAGACGAATACATACATAAGAGAGGAAAAAAGAGAGAGAAAAAGGAAGAAGTCAACCAAAACCAACCTCTCACTTTATCCTTATTATATCTTCGTACTTTTTATACTACTAGGGAATCAACATCTTTCGAGGTCAATTTAGACGTCCTAATTGAGGATTATTTATAGGGAGACTGAAGGTATGAAAAATTAACATGATACCTGAAAAAAATTTTGGTGAGAAAATGATTGTTCCTTAAAGAATTGTTTTCACTTGTAAGCAAAAGAAATTAATTTATCCAATGAAAAATCCTATAACATACTTTTTTGTATCTTGAGAGATCCATTTTTAAATTAATAGCTTTGTTACCCTCTCTTTGCATAAATAACTTTTCCAAGAATTCTGTCTTTCATTGATTTCTCTCATGATAAAGGATTTTGATATCATTCCAACTAAAGTCCTGACCATGTGTAATTTTATGCTGCATTGCAGTCTTTACAATTAATTTTGTAAATAACACGTTGTTTGTCGAGCTTTTCCTACCTATCTTTTCCCAACTTAATAATCATTGTTCTTAAAATGGACTCTTTATATATGTAGTATGTAAATCTAGTTTATCCAAAATAGATTTCAAAATCTTCGAGATTTTCTCAAAATAGGGGAAAACAACAGTATCAAACGTGTTATATAATCTTCGCTATTTATTTTATTTTGATCATTTCTTATGTTTTCTATATAATGTATTCTGTTATGCACATGTTTTTCAATAAAATCGAAGGGATAATAGTTAAGAAAAAGAATTTATTTGAATAGCTCAATATTTTTTCATAAAAAAGTGGATATGACAATTTGAGGGTTCTATCTATCAAATTCTTTATAACTCCCTATCTTGTTTTGAATAGAGTGATTCGAGAGAAAACTAAGTGTACTTCCTGAGCATATAGTTTTTCTCTGCCAGTTTGTGATAATATGTCCTTCATCAGTTTTAATTAAACTCATATCCAGAAAATTTAATTTCCCTTTAGTTTCTATTTCAACAGTAAATTGTAATCGTGGGTGTATGCTGTTAAAAACATTTAGAAGAATATCAACATTATTTTGATGGACATTAAGTGCTGAATCATCGATATATTCTTCATTAAAATCAAGATTGAGATCAATTTTTTGAAAAACTTCATTTTCTAAATCCTCTATAAAAATGTCATCTAAAATAGGAGACAAAACTGATCATATGCGAGTTCCCAATTTAGTTTATAAAAATTATTATTGAATTTGCAATATATACCGAATGAAAAACATATTTTATGGCAACAACCCGTGCAGAAATTTCGCCGTGGCCCCGACCGGGCCCAGACTCGTTCATATCGGGCCCTGATGTGGAAATCGAGTCAGGGCCAGACTCATCATGAAACACGTAGCCACCTCGGAGCCATATCTAGGGGCCCGATCAAACGCCCGATCTGTCCCCGGTCTGGCCCCTATTATTTACCCGAGTCTAGCCACATTATTTACTTTTCTAGTAGGAATTAAAATCCTTCAAAATAATTATAACAGAATATTAAATAAAAAGCCAAATTTATAGGATTGAGCTTTATTTTAACTACACCTTAAAAATAATTAAGAATGGTTATTTGGACCTCTGCTTCCGATTACCGTCCCAGTCTTTTGCATTCCAGAAGACGTTGCTCATGTGGGACAGCACTTCCTCTTCGGTTGCATTGAATTTGTCAAAATTACATTTCTTCATTTCAATCCACAAATATTATCCCTTACCCCGTCACTGGAGCGATAACATGCATAACTTAAATCGTAGAATCCAAAATATAACCTCAAAATTGCAACTACTTGTTTTACAAAAAAAAGCTACCGAGCGAAAAAAATATCAAATAATAATTTTTTTGACTAAAATGAGGAAATCGAATGTTTAGGTTAGAACTTGGATCCAGTACAATGCAATTAAATATATCACAAAATGTAATAATACCATAAAAAATGTAATACCATAAAAGACTAACCTTCGTTGCTTTCGTTTTCATCGCGTAAATATGGAATTTTGCTGATGGCACGATTTTTGCGAACACACGGTGTGCTCCTTAATTTTGGCATTTATTATTAATGTGTTAAAAATATATTATACGGTCGAAAACTCCCAGAACATTTGCAACACAACACCACGAAGGAGAACAAAAATGAAGGTTATGTTCGTGATTATATTACATCTAGCGCATATGGCTTAAGATGGCGCTGGGAAGAGGCTATATGACGTCACAGTACATAGCCCGGTCTGGTACGAGTCAGGGCCACAGAATTCTTCCTATCAGGACCAGATAGTACACATCGGATCAGGTCCTAGTCGGTAATCGGTAATATATATGGCGATTTCTGCACGGGAAGAAATTGTTTTTTAGGAATTTTGGTATGAATTTTATTCAAATCCCATCTTTTTTTTATGGCAATTTCAACTCTTTTATAAGGAATGTTTGGGAACATGGCTATTACTTCAAATGAGACAAAAATGTCATCAGTAGGTATTATTACATTCTCAATTAACTTTAAAAAGGCATTACTATCTTTAATTGATGTTTTTGTAATTTCTATGGATTCTTTAATAATATGCAACATTTTTTGAACATGAACATCTATACGAATCGCTACTGTAATACTTTCCATATCAGATTCCGTTATCATTATTTCTGGATGATTTTTGAAGGAAATTTTTGTTTCAATTAAACTCTTATTCAATTCTTTTTCTAACCTAGGTTTTTAATGTAATATAAAATATAAATATATAAATATAATATATATATGTATGTATATAATATATATAATATCTATTAAATGTAATATATAAATTCATCTAATACATTATTAGGTATTTCACTGGTATTGGATCCAATGTCTTCTCTCCTAAACTGAACCAGAAAAATTGTCACTGGTTGAATCAAAATTTTAGATTATCGCAGGTAAACCAGTGATTTTCCACATTGACTGGTTGAACCAGTAAGTGATTCAACTAAAATATTGCTACTGATTCTACCAGTGACGCCGAATGATATATTGAACCAGCGATATCGCGCTCCACGCGGTCAAGACATGAGCCTCCAGTCGTCTGGTACACGCGCGTCGCCGCACAGTGAGTTTTTTTTACAAAATTTTGTTCAAAATTCTGCTGACTGCTCAATTTTTGACCGATTCTAATAAATTTTTCTATTAATACCCGCAACGAATTATAATTTCATGTGCCACTGCTACTTTTCTAGTTTTCTGCAAAAAAATAACCTAAAAAAATATAAGCTTGCCACGGTAGCTGAACCATGAAATTTCGAAACTTTTAAAACCGTGAATTCGGTAATATCTTTGCACACAAACCTCAAACACACAAACGTCAAACCCACGAACCTCAAACCCCAACCCCGTAAACCCACAAACCTCAAACGTAAAAACTTCAAACGCACAAAAATTATACCACAAACGTACAAACCTCAAACTCACGAACCTCAAACCCCCAAACCCGTAAAACCACAAACCTCAAATCCACAAACATTAAACCCCCATGCCCATAAACCTACAAACCTCAAACTCACAAATCCGTAAACCTAAAACCGCAAACACACAAACCTCAAACACATCAACCTAAAACCACGAATCCACAAAGCCACAAACAGCAAACCCACAAACCTCAAACCCACAAACCCGTAAACCTACAAACCTCAAACGCACAAACATCAAATCCAAGAACATAAAACCCCCAAGCCCATAAACCTACAAAACCACAAACTCACAAATCCGTAAACCGAAATCCACAAAACCACAAACATCAAACACATGAACCTAAAACCACAAATCTACAAAGCCACAAACAGCAAACCCACAAACCTCAAACCCACAAACCTCAATCAAACAAACCTCAAACCAAAGAACCTCAAACCCACAAACCCACAAACCTCAAGCCAACATACCTCAAACTCCCGAACCCGTAAACCCACAAACCTCAAATGCACAAACCTCGAACCCACAACAATTATACCTCAAACCTACAAACCTTGAACCTCAAACTTACGAACCTCAAACCTACAAACCTCAAACCCCCAAACTCGTTAACCCACAAACCTCAAACGCACAAACATTGAATCCAAAAACATAAAACCTCCAAGCCCATTAACCTACAAACCTCCACCTCACAAATCCATGAACCTAAAACCCCACACCCACATACCTCAAACACATAAACCTAAACCCACAAATCTACAAACCCACAAACTTCAAACCAAAAAAAAAACCTAAAACCCCCTAACCCGTAAACATACAAACCTCAAATCTACGAACCTCAAAACCACTAAAATTGAACCTCAAAACTCAAACGCTCAAACCTATAATCCACAAACATAAAACCCCCAAGCCCATAAACCTACAAACCTCAAACT